>JAUCNQ010187542.1:0-26056 GCA_032352715.1 Bougainvillia muscus
ATCTCCTGCGCTGTCCTTTTTATACGTGTATACGGAAGACACTCCTTGACAATATTACAGATATAATAGGTTCAGTAACCAATCTTTCAGATGCGAAACTTGTTGACTTACTTCTTTATGGTAATTATGTTTACAGTACAGAACAAAATGCTTCTGTGCTGCAAAATACTATTGTTTTTCTGATCTTATCTGAGATATATTTGATATCCCATTGTTGTAAGAGAAAAAAAGAAGAAAAAAACTTTGTCTATATTTTTCCTACTTGACAAACCTCACAGCACTGTTTCTTTTAATTTTATTTACGATTATATTGATATTTTACTTCTTCTTTCTTTGTAAAATTTATGTGCAGTATCTCACAGGTAGGTTTTTCTACCGTGAGGGTATCAAGTGTGTTTGTATCTGCCCCTTCTTAAGTTTTGTAATTTGTGTTTACGAATAGAACAAAAAAAGAAAAAGAAAAAGAAACTGATAAGAAACGTTTGGTAGTAAAATATCAAATAAATTAAGAAACTAAAGAACTTTTTGTAGCAAAACATCGAAAAACATAAGAAACTGTACTACTAGACGATTTTAGTGGTTTGTTATAAATTTTTAAATATTTTAATCGCGGTATTATTTAATCTTTTCTAAACTATTTGGAATAAAATCAAAACGATTTCCTTTTATTCGTAGCTAAACTAGACTATTTTTTTTCTTCTTGAATAATTTTTGCATTAATTTTCGGTACAATACACGATTAACTATTCGGTAAACTAAGATAATTTATTAACTTCAGGCAGGTGTTACGCAATAGTTTATCGAATAGCTTACCGTCTAACAGGGCCTTTACACAAACCTACACTTGTATATCTTGTTTTACGAGGACTCTGATCATATATAAGTAGCCAGACCCACTATATCTTTAATTGGCTGGACATTTACCGTCTATCTGCTGTTCCAAATGTCTGTTCTAAGCTTTCTTGATAGTAGAACCGTTAATAAACTTCAATTCTAATTTATGAAATAAATATTTGTAAAACAATGAACATAGTAAGAAAATATTCTTGCAGAGACGAGTTTCATATCCTGTGAACAACTGCAGTTGCAGAATTGATATTAATAATACTTAGTAAGCTGTTAATTAATTCTTCGATTACACATTCACCGATTCCACGGCCACTTAACATAGCTGTTAATTGGTTTTTGGCCACTTAAAATAGCTGTTAATTGGTTTTTTGATAACACATTTTTGGCTTCGCTTTTTTCGTATATAAACAACATTTTTCCACATTTTTATTGCCTGATGATGAGAGAAGGATCTCTCGAAACGTCGCCCAACGTAACATCGTCAGGTCTATGACTTGATAAACCTTGCTTACTTAAAATGAATATAGCTAGACCGACAAACTCTATCTTCCAAGAAATTCTTAGTGGTTTGCACCTAAGGTTTGCGAACTATTCCTCAAAATTATCATTTCAGCTTCAGAAGTTAATGTTTTATTATTTAGCAATCTTTATACACAGAATTGTTTTTTTGCGCCTAAGAGCTGTTTTTCAGAAAAACATAATATTTTAAGTACAGGCACTAGTTGCAAAATGGGCGCAGAACTTAACATCATGGTCACGGTGTCATAATAGAGCACTATATCAATGAAAAAGATGGCGATGTTCCATATTTTATGGTTTTAATTTGATTTTCAGTCTTTCCACCATTCATTCATTCATTCATTCATTCATTCATTCATTCATTTCTTCCTCTTTTGTTTTAGATACACTTAAATGTTTTAAGAGTTCTACACAAGCTTGTAAGGTAAAGTTCTTCTATACTAAACTATTAAAGTTCTTCTATACTATAATGCTAACATTGAATTTTACAGTTCGCGGGTTATCACTTCTTAGATGGATGTAACTGTATGCATGGAAAAAGAAACAACGCACCCTTTCTAAGCAGTGTTTTTATACAGTTATCCGTTTAAAATGGCAGAGCTTGCGAAAAATACTGGTTTTGTGTACCAGTAAAGCAGACATTCAATATCACTCTAAGGATTGTAGATCTGAAAAGAACCGAAAAAGAATTTCCTGGGCCTGTATATACTATACTGATTCTCTTGACGTATTTTACCACCCACCGGTACTGCATATTCTTTCGCTCATTCGGATTTGCATGCATAAGTTTTATCCAGCTAACAGTGTGTATTTCCCTACTACGAATCCACAGCAAATCATCAAGAAGTTGAAGGAAGTAAAAACATACAGAATAAAAAGTTTATACCGGGCCTGACGTCTTGTTGAGTAGATCAGAATTCTATCCAAGTTTGGAATTCCTTCCTGCATTAAACCCACGTTTCAGCATTTGCTGTCATAATACTCCGGGAATCCAATAGACTGATGTATGATATAAGCAACATGAAATCCTGTAGTAGGTCATGTGTTTGCACCGTTTTTTTTGAACATCAATCGGGGTATTTTTTGTCTCCCTATTTTGTTTTGAAAATTGTTACTATGGTTTAAAAGGATTGCAAAGTTGAGATAGATTGCCAGCCGCTAAGTATGATTAAAAATGATTATATACATATCACACTTTCAGATGCTCACAAATAAATAACAAAAACTTTATTTTTTCTCTCATTACAGAAAACACTATATATAAATAACCTCTATGGCAAAATCTTTAGACGTCTACTACACTTTTGCATTCTACAAAAACCTGGAAAAGCCTGGAATACACAAAGGTGCCCTAGGAATCCTGGAAAAGGAGGTTTTTGTCCTGCGTCAAAAGTTTGTAATTAATCTTAAGCAAGTAAATACTATATATTAGCCTGCTTGACTAACTTTCATCCCAGCAATGCATTAGGTTAGCTATCTTTTTTATAGCTGAATATGTAAATTCTTTCTTCAGTTTACTGTTTTTGGTGCATTATCAGTTTAATATGGGCGGCCGAAGAGGCCCCCTCCCTAAATGTTTTTCTAAGTAGACATTGTTTCAAGTATTTATCCCATTTTATCAGTTGCAAGTTTGACTGCATCGTACAAACAGGAACGCTACCGAAAAATTCGGTGCAGGAATTACACTTTCCGACTTTCTAGATACATAATACATCACGTTGATACATTAGTACAATTGACAGTTTTTCAAAGGGATTATTGCTTTCTTTCTACTTCACTAAAAACTGAATATAATATCCTAGCAAAGCAAGTGATCTGGGTGTGTACCAAAGCATTTTAATAAGGATGCCAGATGTGAATTGTCTCAAAATCAGTTTATATATCGGAAGCATATTTTGACCTTTCACTTTTCGATGATTTTACAAAGAACCTTTTTGAAATCTATATTATGTTATTTTTAAGTAAAAAGTGTAACAGACTTGAAAACAGAAAAGCATTCACTAAAAAATTGATAAATTAAACTGTTAATATAACGACAAGTAAACAGAGAATGTTCTTATTATTCATTATTCATTGCTTTTAATCCCTGTCAGCATCGCCAACTCAGACACTTTTGGATATCTTTAACAGGGGCATGGGAGTTGCACCCAACTGCTCTAATTAAATCAGGAAGAGCATAATTGACAAACAAGCGTAATTATTTGGCTAGTAGAAGACCAACAAAAAATGCCAAACCTATGGAAAGCAAGATGTCGCAAGTATCTTATGTAGGTTTTGTATGAAATGTTGTGTTTATTTATAACACATAGGTATCACCCTTAACAACTTAATTTAAAGTTATAGTAGACTCCTGATTTAACGAACCCTGTAGCAGTGTGTCAAGTGTGTCATTTTTTAATTTTTTTAGCCTATCATCATTTATTTTACCTTGGCTGTCCAGATGTATTATTTGCGTGGCCATTTTAATGCTGACATATTATATACATAACTCTTTTTACATAAATAATGAATATTTTGTATCATTCAGCAGTCCTGGGCAAGAGGTAAAAAGGCTCTATGCAGGGACAATGCTGAGCATTTACAATTATATACTATAATGCTAACATTGAATTTTACAGTTCGCGGGTTATCACTTCTTAGATGGATGTAACTGTATGCATGGAAAAAGAAACAACGCACCCTTTCTAAGCAGTGTTTTTATACAGTTATCCGTTTAAAATGGCAGAGCTTGCGAAAAATACTGGTTTTGTGTACCAGTAAAGCAGACATTCAATATCACTCTAAGGATTGTAGATCTGAAAAGAACCGAAAAAGAATTTCCTGGGCCTGTATATACTATACTGATTCTCTTGACGTATTTTACCACCCACCGGTACTGCATATTCTTTCGCTCATTCGGATTTGCATGCATAAGTTTTATCCAGCTAACAGTGTGTATTTCCCTACTACGAATCCACAGCAAATCATCAAGAAGTTGAAGGAAGTAAAAACATACAGAATAAAAAGTTTATACCGGGCCTGACGTCTTGTTGAGTAGATCAGAATTCTATCCAAGTTTGGAATTCCTTCCTGCATTAAACCCACGTTTCAGCATTTGCTGTCATAATACTCCGGGAATCCAATAGACTGATGTATGATATAAGCAACATGAAATCCTGTAGTAGGTCATGTGTTTGCACCGTTTTTTTTGAACATCAATCGGGGTATTTTTTGTCTCCCTATTTTGTTTTGAAAATTGTTACTATGGTTTAAAAGGATTGCAAAGTTGAGATAGATTGCCAGCCGCTAAGTATGATTAAAAATGATTATATACATATCACACTTTCAGATGCTCACAAATAAATAACAAAAACTTTATTTTTTCTCTCATTACAGAAAACACTATATATAAATAACCTCTATGGCAAAATCTTTAGACGTCTACTACACTTTTGCATTCTACAAAAACCTGGAAAAGCCTGGAATACACAAAGGTGCCCTAGGAATCCTGGAAAAGGAGGTTTTTGTCCTGCGTCAAAAGTTTGTAATTAATCTTAAGCAAGTAAATACTATATATTAGCCTGCTTGACTAACTTTCATCCCAGCAATGCATTAGGTTAGCTATCTTTTTTATAGCTGAATATGTAAATTCTTTCTTCAGTTTACTGTTTTTGGTGCATTATCAGTTTAATATGGGCGGCCGAAGAGGCCCCCTCCCTAAATGTTTTTCTAAGTAGACATTGTTTCAAGTATTTATCCCATTTTATCAGTTGCAAGTTTGACTGCATCGTACAAACAGGAACGCTACCGAAAAATTCGGTGCAGGAATTACACTTTCCGACTTTCTAGATACATAATACATCACGTTGATACATTAGTACAATTGACAGTTTTTCAAAGGGATTATTGCTTTCTTTCTACTTCACTAAAAACTGAATATAATATCCTAGCAAAGCAAGTGATCTGGGTGTGTACCAAAGCATTTTAATAAGGATGCCAGATGTGAATTGTCTCAAAATCAGTTTATATATCGGAAGCATATTTTGACCTTTCACTTTTCGATGATTTTACAAAGAACCTTTTTGAAATCTATATTATGTTATTTTTAAGTAAAAAGTGTAACAGACTTGAAAACAGAAAAGCATTCACTAAAAAATTGATAAATTAAACTGTTAATATAACGACAAGTAAACAGAGAATGTTCTTATTATTCATTATTCATTGCTTTTAATCCCTGTCAGCATCGCCAACTCAGACACTTTTGGATATCTTTAACAGGGGCATGGGAGTTGCACCCAACTGCTCTAATTAAATCAGGAAGAGCATAATTGACAAACAAGCGTAATTATTTGGCTAGTAGAAGACCAACAAAAAATGCCAAACCTATGGAAAGCAAGATGTCGCAAGTATCTTATGTAGGTTTTGTATGAAATGTTGTGTTTATTTATAACACATAGGTATCACCCTTAACAACTTAATTTAAAGTTATAGTAGACTCCTGATTTAACGAACCCTGTAGCAGTGTGTCAAGTGTGTCATTTTTTAATTTTTTTAGCCTATCATCATTTATTTTACCTTGGCTGTCCAGATGTATTATTTGCGTGGCCATTTTAATGCTGACATATTATATACATAACTCTTTTTACATAAATAATGAATATTTTGTATCATTCAGCAGTCCTGGGCAAGAGGTAAAAAGGCTCTATGCAGGGACAATGCTGAGCATTTACAATTATGTTAAGGCCTGGGCGTTGTGTTTTTGCCTAACCTGTTACATCTCTGTTCTGTAGCTACGGTTTTGTCTGCCTAATATTATATACTTTTATCAATGGATTAAAAAAGAAAAGAAAAATACATGAAAAGAGATCATTGTTATTCATATTTGGCATCACTTTTTCTTGAACACTTATTTGTTGGTTGGAATCCAGTGCTCACACTTATAATAGATGTGATGAGATAATTTACTCTGTTGAGGAAGCTTATATGCTCCTTGCCTAAAAATAAAGGACAATCGTTTTGCTTTCTTTGTTGGTTTTTCTTGATTAGCTGTTAACTTTAATTCGGCATTTTCATCAGTCTTAGCCTATTTGCTCTTGATCGAATCAACATGGTGCATCTTCAGTTTATTTTCTTGATAATCTAGTTCTTGCCTTGCTTTGTTCTATTTCTACTTTTATTTTTTGCTCCGTCACATAATATATTTATAGAACTGACAACTTACTTTTCTGTTTTCTATATGGCATGACAAGAACCCTCTAGCAGTAAATGGTTGTGCCTGAGTAGTATGCTCAAAAACTCAATTTCAGGCCAGCAGTTAACAGTTATAATACAATTGTCCCATGAAAATAGGAAACCTTTGTTGCAGTGTTCGGTTATCTGAACTTATTCATACCTAAATTTACATAAAGTCCTTGACTAAGGATGATTCGCTGCAACTTCGCAGTGTGCCATATTTTGTTGCATCGGTCTATCAAGTGCTTAAAATCCTAATTTTTTTGCTCATTTTGTCATATTTATTTTCTCCATTTTTTGTCATGTTTTCAGAAAAACCTTTCTTTTTGTGTCATTTTTTCTTAGAGTCTAAGCCCGCTGTAGGGAAATCGAAAACAGTTCGTTATATTGTGAGTTAATTTCAAGAATATTGTGTTGGTTATGCGGCATTATTTCGTGATAGGCATGTATGCATGACGGAAATTGGGATGTAATACACATAAATTGTAAAGATTTACGCAGATGTAGACATCTTTAAAATCACTGGATTAAAATCGAATCGGTTGCTTTTAAAAATCTTAAAAAAGCTAAAAGAGCTTTAAAACTGAATGAATATATATACCGACTTAAAACTGCATAACTGGATTTGATGACTTGAGTTCGTTATATAATGAGTTTTTTGCTTCTTGAGAGAGAAAAATTGATTTGTAAAGCCCCGAGTTCGTTATATCGGGGGTTCGTTACATAGAGAGATTTAAGAGACTTATGTTAAAGAAAAACGAGGGGATATGGAATTTAGTTCGTTGAGATGTTGGTTATATCAGGCTTCGTTATAGAGACTACTGTATATTCAAAGCATCTGCAAATTGCTATACAGCAAAATATAGACCATTAGTTCCAAATTGAAGAAAAATAACCAAAAAATGAAAAAGTACCAATAATAAACGAATTTTACATAATTATAGTATAAAGATCTAAGCAATAAGAAATAAGGTAAAATTTAAATCTTTCAGTCCCCTGCATCAAATTCTGATGTTCTAAATCATGTCATATAACACTGTTAATGAATCATGTTTACAAGGTATTTTTCCTGAAGATCTGAAAGTAGCAGAAGTGATACTAGCCTTCCTAGGTAGACAACTTTCGTTGCACTTCGCTTGGCCTTCCACCACTGCTATACTTTATGTGTTTATGGTAATACTAGGACCACCTTGTTTTTGTTTACGGTTGCTTCTGATATTCCCGTTAGTTATTGGTGAATGCGCATGCGTCAGCATTACAGAAAACTGGAATACTGTGAACGCAAAATTGGACCAGTAGTGATAGACCAGGCGGAGCGTTAGCGAAGCGGTCTATTAGGTAGGCTAAAGTGATTCCTGTCTTAATAAAATGATAAAATACTTTTTGCACTAGTAAAAAATCTCGTTATTTTGTAACTTATTGTTTTAAAAATAAAGCTCTAACTGTCTCGCATTACAGTCAAGCCCCATCGGTAATTATATGCGTCACATATTATAATAACATGCTAATATGTTTGATTGATTCCAAAGGAAGATAGAATACCTAAATACAAGGTACATTATTCTACATAAAATGATGTCATAATTCATAAATTATCAAAAATTTAATAATTTGACGACAGGTGTCTTGGCAAAAGACCTCTAAAATTTGAACGGGGACGTAATATTTTCTAACATTTTCAGAAATTGCTTTAAATAGATAGAAACTGAAAGTCACAGCCAAATTACCTGGATTGACAAACTAAATTATCAAGGCTGTCCCTATAATGACTACATATTCAACAGAATGGCTGGCCTTTTGTGACAATAATAATTGTGCTACCCTGAGATATACTGGTATCTTATCTGGATGGGTGGGACTTTTGATTGCTTATGATAGTTACATGACTGCTTTATGTCATGATTTTGATTGGTTTAATTTCAAAATAGATTTGAGTAAAGTTTTAACATTTTAACTTTTTGCGATCCTTTCAGATAGAATGCAACCGAATCGACCTGGATTACTATTCTGGGCCTGCATGAAAATCTAGTTTGATAAAAAAATTGTTGCGGTCAATGTGATTATTGTTATTTATTGAAGTAGTAGCATGTCATAATAAAATTCTACAATTTTATGCAGTGACTGTGTAGAAGCGTGAATTTTAAATGTCAGTATCAATTATCAATCTACAATTTTAGTCTATGGAGTATATCAAAGAAGATAACAGTTCTTGCAGTAAACGGTAAGATTAAAAAAAATTACCCTTAATTACCATAAACCCTAATAAAGCCTTGTTACAAACCTAATTTTAAAGTTAATAGGGCTGCTGCTCTCTTTGTGTGCTTACTTCCTTTATTTATAATCTGATTTCGAATATAGTTCCTACTTGCTAATTCAGAAATCCAACCTGGTTCATTCAATATCCCCTAATGTGATTCATTCCTATTCTAAAGTATGCGATCCGACGCCACTTGAATTGGTTACATCTAAGTAGCAATATTACTACAGGTACCTGTGACCACACCCAACCTTTTTTATAGTGAGCTTGTAAATGTTAGTTATATAATTTCCCAATTGATTTAGAGAACAGGTTCATAATATTGTGAACGGTCGTTTGTTCAAGCCCCACTCGATACATAGTCTTTGGAGCACTTGTCACAGTAAAAATTGTTCGAACAATCTTGCTATCCATATGCCTTAGATAGCAAAAATCTATTCTCCGTACGATTCTATAAATCCAAGCAATCTTTTAACGCTCAAACTTTTGTAATAATTGACGTAGCTAAAAACAAAAATATAATGCTCTTCATTGATGTAAAAATAGGGTCTCTGGAAACTTAAATCCATCCATTGTCTTTATTATACTAATTACATTTACTGTATTTCCTATTTTCCATTTATGATTTATTACTAGTGCTATGCTACTTGTGTTCATTTCCGAACATATATTATGCTCTGTAGGAGACAACGTCAGTTTCTCTTCATTTTTATTTCTTGGTCAAATTCTAAAGAATAATTCCTTGTTTTAAAAAAAGGAATTTATTGGAAGGAAATTTTTGAATACATTAAGAATACATGCTAAACATGCAATACTTGCTATCCATATGGGTAATTATATTTATTTGTTTCAGTATTTTTCTGAGTAGCATTTTGAAATCATTTGACCCCTCAAACGGAGATGGTGAAACCTTCTTTGCCTCATGTTTGTTGTACGCAGTGTTGTCAAACAAAGGTAAGATGTTGAATTAATAGTCGTATAGAGTTAAAACCCAACAGAATTAATGTAGGAAAGTTTTTGCATTCCTCGTTGACTCTTGTTAAGGTTTAAAGTTGCATGAAATTAATCAATTTTAAGACCCTGATGCTAAATGTTATAAAATATTAATAATATGTGTAAATGCGTTTACATTATAAAATACTAAAAATATGTGTAAATACGTTTCTAGAGTAGTTTCTATTAAAAAGGGTAGTAATACCCTTGATATTATATAGAAAGTGAGCAGTACAGTATTCTATTCTGAAGGTTGTATGCCTGTTCTTCGAGCATACCTTAAGCATAAAACGAGGCTGGCACAAAGAATTTCATAAACATAAATGAGTCTGGAGTTTTTGCCCTGCTTGGAAAAAAACAACTGTGTACTGTTATACTCAAATATGCACGATGTGCATTGTTAATTTTAACTTGCAGAATCTATGGAGAGGTTATTTCTAGTTGGAGTGTTTCGTAGCGTGGATATTTATTTGCACAAACATGTTGAAATACGTGTTTTTTATATGTTATGTTTAAGCTGCATTGGTTAAGGACCGTCTCAAAAATTTGCTTAAATTCGCTTCACAATTCGCTTCATTTTCACCTAAGATGAAGTGTTATTGTAACACGTAAGTGTTACAATAACACTTCATCAAAGGTGAAAATTATTAGGAATGAAGCGAATTGTTAAGCGAATTTAAGCGAATTTTTGAGACGGTCCCTTAGTTGTCATTCAAAACTCAATCGAGTGAACAAGTCATCAAAATGATCTGCATCAATATCTAGAATACAGGTACAACTATTTAGTCCTATGTTTTCTCTATTTTTTTTATACTTTAGGCCTTGATAGGAGCTTACTGAAGTCCATTGGTTTATCACGACCTGGGGTGAGTTGATCTTTTACTTCTGTTTTAATTCTGTTTATATAAAATTCAGTGAAATCCGAAAATGTAAATTGATTCTGTTTGTTTGTTGTTTTGTAAGTAAATCATAAAAAACAGTTGCTATACCGAATATGAAATAGAATTTTTTCAGGTTACAAAATATTATATTAACTGTTGATTAAAACAAACTAACCTAATACACCTTTAATGATGGTCATATCATGTTTGAAGATTTAAGTTAAAATGAGGGTTAACTTGCCATAGGGGATAGTGGTGGTAAAGATAAAACAAAACAAAGAAATTTAACTAATTTAACTGTATTCAGAGCGCTCGCATATTTTTATCATTGTCTTTAAGAAAGCAGGTTGGTGGATTTTCTTATTTTATTCTTAACTCTTTTGATTGCTGTTCTAGGAATCTAGTGAGTATAATGAAGAAATATTAGAAAAGTTATTGATATTCTTAGAAAATGGAGTAAATGATGGTATGTTATATCGAAAAAGCCTTAAGGATTTTTATGTTGATTTTCTTTCTTTAACTCTGCAAAACAACGTGTCAAACGCTGCCTAAATTGATAAGAGCTTATCAAATGCTGATCTCACTTGGCAATCAGTGCTGCTATGGCATTCAGCGCTTATAAGGAACCGTCTCAAAAATTCGCTTAATAAATTCGATTCCTTCCTGTCAATTTTCATCTCAGATGAAGTGTTACTGTGTATACTTTGTATGCACAATAACACTTCATCTAAGGTGAAAATAAAGCGAATTGAAGCGAATCCTAAGTGGTTAATCTAGTTATTAAAATATATATAAATAGATGAATGGGTACATTTTGAATTTTATGAATCTTTTGTCAGAGGAAAAAGTTAAGGTTTTTCAATTCAGTTTGATATGTTAAATTTTTTAAATTAAGCTGTCTTCTCCAGCTGTCGTGGTACAATTTTCTTTGAAATGAATTTTCTTCGTTGATACTGGTTGTTTCTTTATTAACATTTGCATCCTTGATGGAAATTATGAGTCATGTACCTCTGTGATGATATCATGTATGTCCTGTGAAAACCAATCATGTACAGTAATCATGTGTAGTATGAAATTGTACATTTTATGATGTCAAGCTCTACCTAATCCCTTGAGGCTTAAAACACACTACTGATCTCCCTCCTAAATGTTACAAAGGGATCCATGTAATAATGAATTTGCGTGTATACGATTATGTTCAATTTCTCTTAGAATCTCGCACAAGACTGGCAACGTTTAAAATGTGCATACAAGTTGTCCGATTGCTTATTATAAAAGACAATGTCAAGAGAATCACTGACCATCATTTGGCTATGTTAGAAGTAGGTTATGCTCTGACTGTAGTTTCTATGAGGGTCACACCCCCCCCCCCCCTCCTCTAAAAAACCTCCAACCCCTTCAATTAAAATATTGCATGTCCTCGAATATACTGTATTAATTTGTCCTTATTTGTTCTATTATAGAATATTCGAGAAGCCAGTACATTACAGTTACGGAAGTTTTATAAGGTAATACTTCGGATCATTAAGCTGCATGTCTGAATTGCTTACAAGTATCTTCATCGGTATCATTGCTCAGTTCAAGTCCTTAACAATAAGGTTTCGCCAACAATTCTGAGAAATTTAAAAGGATGAGTATAGCACTCAATCATTCATTTTTCAACAAGAATGCACTCGTTGTATAACAAGGATAAAAACTTTTTGCATACTTTAATTGCAGCTCATATCATCTATGATAATTACGAACTACAAAGTAGTATATAAGTGTCATTTAACGTCGCATATACCTTATCGGTAAAAAGTGACGAAATTTTCAAAAGATGACGAATATTTTTACGGACTAAAATTCGTACCGAATATTTTTTTAACTATTTCCAATTTTTACCATGGAGTCCTTAACAGTTAACTTAAACTTCGGTAGGGTATCAATTGAGTATCTCTCATTTGCTCTCCGTGGCAATACTGTTTCCTCTCGCTTGCCCTATTCAAACGTTCTTTAATATTTACTTGTTAGCCTTCCCCAAATTTGTACTAGTAACATTTCTATTCCACGCATATAAAAACATTTTCTGATTGACAAGATAAAGCCGCTGGAGACTTCGAATTGGCTGTTTTTAAAAGTTTGATTGCACGCAAAGCCGAATTGGACTTCATAAACCAGCTAAATACCTTCCTGAATCAACTTATTACATCACATAAAAAATAATTTAGATACGTGCACCCAGCTATTTAATGTTTTTGGACCACGTGACGTCATTTTTGACGAAAAAAAAAATTTGCTGTTGTTTTCCTCAGTAAATCTTAGAATAGGAATGTAAAACTGTGAAACCATGAAATTAAAGTAATTATGAAGTTTTTTTACTTAGAAACATAGCTTTTCAGCACTTTGAAAAAACTAGCCTTAATTACGCTGAGGGTCTGGAGTTGGTGTATTAGCTATGGAAAGTAGATACGCTATGGATGAGTGTAATTTATATAATCTATGCCAAAAAGGTTTTTCATACTCAAAGAAACTTGGCTGCAACGTCTCTACTATTCCTACCCACGGTTCTGAAAATTTAAATTCGTGCATTTCTAGCTCAAATACAAATAATTTATTTCTTAAACACCCACACCTTTTAAACAGATTACATTGTATACGTTTTAGTAATTATTAATGCTAAAAATAAATAAATGAATGATCAAATCTAGTTCTCTTCTCAACAAAACCTTTTTTAATCACCATCTGAAATTCTACGTATTGATAAAACCATAAGCTTTCTATAGAAGTACGCTATTTGTCAACGTCGAACTCCAATAGTTGGCTACCATTAGATTGCGTCATGCATTTTGGGCTGCCTCCTATACCAGTTTTTTATAGAGCTACGTCTGGTTTATACTACTGACCAGACTTGGCTCTATCAGATAGATAAAAAAAATAATTTGTATTATGTAACACGATTTTGTTATATTGTAAATCATGTATAAAAAAAAGAAGTTTCTCAATTAATTCAATAGTAATAGCAGGACTGTTTGCAAAAATTATTAAAAATAGAACGCAAATAAAATCATTACAAAAACTTTGAAACTAAAGGAGGGGCTATTGATCCCAAATTGCCGGACTTAAGTCTGGTTGGTCCTGGTTGGTCGGGTGGAAGAAAATCTCCTGCTTCCTTCCATTTTCCTTACTTTCTTCTAATTTTGTTTTGATGTTTCAAAGAATATGAAAAAAAATTCTTTTGAAAGAAGAAAAATAAGATCAAATCAAATTTATTGTTTTCTGAACCATTCGATTACAAATAATGTCCCATTAAAATTTGCAATGTTCGCATAGAGGATTAAAGGGAACACTGATTTGTTATTGCTAGGGCAATTCAGATATTGTCCTGCACGTCCGGTAATCCCCAGCTTAACTATATAATATTATAATATATTTTCTTAGAGCAGGCCATGATCGGCCTGTGATACCAGGCTCATGCTTGTAGATTGCATTCTCTGTAACTTTGTGTAACGAGACAACGTTATCGTATGCAGGTCTATATTACACTCTACAAAATACACTAAGCATAAACAGGCGTTTTGTCGTTTTTGCTACAGAAAGAAAGGCACGACTAATGCCATTGGGGGAATTCATTCTTCAAATTCAGAAATGGCAAAAATTATTCGTCAGTAAAATGAGACAATGTTTTGCTGCAGGTATCGAATATTGAATAAAACAATTGTCGCAATATTTAATAACCATAGTTGCATTAGGTATAATAACCATCGTCTATAAGATAACCATTGTTTCAGTATGCAATAACAAAAAACACGTTATAAGCTGCTCTGAATACAAAACTAGAGTGACATGGCGGTTTTTGCGATGTTTAAGGTATTATGCCTCATTATATTATACATATTGTGATGGCCATTATTTATTGAGAACTTTTGATATGTCAGTTGGAGGTGATGATCTTCTGCAGTACCTAAAGGTAGTTGTCAGCATGGAAAAAATACGCTTTCTTCCACTTCGTTACCATGTTTTTTGTTTGTTTTATTTCTTTATTTAATGTTGGTTTTACAATAGTCATATCAATAATACTAATTTATACCAAATATATAAAATGTACAATACAATGTAAAATAATGTTAAAGCGATACAGGATACCCTACTGAGCACCACATAGTTTGAATTGGAAGTGTATTCAAACATATAAAATTTCAGATTTGAACTCTTTCAAATCGGTTATATTCTTAATATGACCCGGAAGATAATTCCAGGCCAGGCTTCCCCGAAATTGAAAAGGAATTTTGACCAATGCTATTTCTGATTTCAATGGTACTTCTATCTTTTATACTGTTGAATTTTGATATCGCGAATATGTGCAATACTATTACATATTACGCACACACTTTCTTCTCTCACGAACTCTCGATATCTTGAGCTATTCTGCTTGTCCCTTGAGAGAGTTTGAGATATCGAGTGTAGATTGATTCTTCTTACATAAACGCTGAAACTTTTACTGTTTAGTATCGAAGATTTAATCTACCCAACCGATTATAACAACTTCACTAAATTCACTTAAATTACAGATAGAGATAGCTGAGCTAAGATTATGTCGTGAAGCATTGATTGGGTGAAAACGTCCAGACCTCAACAACCAACACCTTTCCCGAATGAACTTCTAGGGTAAAAATCATATTTTTAAATAAACGCCCAGGGTGTTTAAACAGTAATATACAGTATGTGTTGTTTTATATAGCCATTGTATATAATTCTTGTTGTTGCTTATGTATGTAGGGTGATGATTTGTTTGTGGATACATTTGAAGGAGAATATCACCACATGAAGGTATAACTTCCATTTTCCTTGTTAATATATGCTTAACTGTTACTTTCATTCTGTTAGATTGTTAATCAAAATTTAATTCAACTTAAAAGAGAACTAAGGTCAACAACAATTTCTCTAGACTATTTGCTTGTAAACTTTAGATCACCCTAAAAACATATTTCCAACTTAAGATAATTTCTAAAAGTCAAGTTATCCCCGTTATTTAGAGGGTTTTTTTATGTCATTATTACTGCAGTAAAAATACAGTGTGCAACCTATGATGTGTAATTTGTTCAACATGTGTTTTATAATAAAAGACGCAAAGGAAATAAAAAATCAATTTACCGTATTTCCTCTTTTAAACGCCGCTCTCCAACAAGAATGGGGGTGGTTTACTTTTCTACATTAGGGAAAACCTGGTATGTACAGAGCTGAAGGAAACATCTTTTCCGCAGGCTATCGAAGGGATATGTATTGAATTAAACTTACGATCGCAGAAGTGGTTGATAATGGGACTTTACAAACCACCCATACAATCCAATGAATATTTTGTTAGCTCAATAAGTAAATAACTGGGTAAACTGAAATACGATCAAATGATTTTAATAGGAAGCTTCAACATAACAGAGACTGAAAACAACATGGAGCAATTCAAATCTGAACATAGTCTAACAAACTTAATTAAAGACCCTACATGCTTCGAATCGAAAAACAATCCTACTAGTATTGACCATATTTGGACCACTCTCAAAGAAAATTTTATGAAAAGTTGTGCAATTGAGACAGGCCTGTCAGACTACCACAAAATGACAGTTTCAATATACTAAAATTCTAAACAAGATCTCGCCAAAGAAATCACCATCATTAAATACCGTAAGGGACCGTAATTATAAATCGTTTGATCCCGAGAAATTTCGATGTGAGTTACATGAAACTATGGGTCTTATACACGAATCACCATCTTTAAAATTCACTGATCTTGAAAATGTCTTCAAAGAAATAGTTAATAAACATCTACCTGTGAAGCAGAAAGTCATTCGTCATAATGAAGGACCATTCATGACCAACAGATTGCGCATAGAAATTATGATCCAGAAAGAAAAATACATTTAACAAGAATCCGACAACCTTGAACTGGAATGATTTTCGCATACAAAGGAATAAATGTGTTAAGTTGCTACGTAATGCAAAACGTGAATATTATGCTAATTTGAATATTAAAGTTGTAAGTGATAATAGGAAATTTTGGAAAGCAGTAAAGCCGATATTCAAAGATAAAAACACCAAACATTGACTTACTGAAATTGTAGAGAATGACAAAATTATCACCGACAAAGAGGATATGTGTAATATCATGAACAAGTACTTCAGTACTATAACAGAGTCCTTAAATATAAATAACATCCTGCAAAGTGATGATATCAATCCTGATGGTAATGATAGCATAGAAGCAGTAATCACAAAATTTAAGAATCATCCAAGTATACTACGTATCAATAAAATGTAACCACGTAACAAGGTAATGAATTTCCACTGAATAAATGAAGGAGAAATGTTGAAACACATAAATCGACTGAATGGTCGAAAAAGCAAGTCCTTCCAACGATATTCCAGTAAAAGCGTTAAAAGATTTCGCACCATGTTATACAAACTTATTAACTCAGACTTTTAACAATGTAATCATCGAGACAGAAACTTTCCCCGATTCGTTAATAAATGGTGATATAACACCTCTTCACAAGAAGGACTTGAAGTATAAGAAAGATATAACACCTCTTCACAAGAAGGACGTGAAGTATAAGAAAGAAAATTATCGACCCATAAGCAAACTCCCAAAGGTCTCAAAAGTTTTTGAGAGAATTCTTTTTAATCAAATTGAAAGTTTTATGAGTAACAAATTATCCCCAATATTATCAGGGTTTCGTAAAGATCACAGTATGCAACATGCTCTCACTCATATGTTAGAGCAGTGGCACAGAAATCTGGATAAAGGCCGGATTGTAGGTGCAGTTTTAATGGATTTGTCGAAAGCATTTGACTGCATCAATCATGATCTCTTGCTTGTCAAGTTACATGCTTACGGCTTTTCCATATCAGCTTTAAAACTTCTCTCAAGCTATGTTACAGGCAGACTTCAAAGGGTGGAAATTGACAACGTTTTAAGTTCATGGAAAAATGTTGCAGTTGGGGGTGCCTCAGGGGTCAATCCTGGGACCACTACTCTTTAACATTTTTCTGAATGATTTATTCTGTGATGTTGTCCCATCTCATGTTGGTATTTGCAATTATGCAGACGACAACACAGTCTTTAGTGATAGCACATCGATGTCTAGCTTGTGGGAAACTTTAGAAACGGCCATGAAAGCCACAGCAGTCTGGTTCTCTGATAATGGTCCACAACTTAACGCAGACAAATGCCAGCTCGTAATTCTTGGGAAGCGAGACTGCTATATTACAAATATTTCTATTTTGGTAAGTGGTAAAATCTTGCGAGAATCTGAGACAGTTATCTTCTGGGTATTCCAATTGACAATAAGCTCTCTTATAATGATCACATCCGCAGATTATATAAAAGAGCTAATGCCAAGTTGTGAGTGAGTGAGTTTTATGTTTAATGTGGTTAACCTCCGAAAGTTCGAGGAACTTATTTCCAGGAGGGACCACGGCTTAAGTTGATGGCCCTGGAGTATTTAATGCTCTTCTGAGCGACACGATCCACTGAAGGGACAACTAGACAACTCCCTGCAACACCCGATGAACACTTTGAACCATCCCTTGGTTTGTCATTTAGGTCTCGCACGTCACTAAATATGTTAGAACGTCTACAGAACAGGACATCCTCATTAGTTTTTTATAATGATAGTTCTTATCATATTCATTCCATTCACAGGCAGCACTGTGAAATGCTTTTAAAAGAAATTTTCAAAACTAAGCACAACCTTAACTCTTCCTATGCGAAGGATGTGTTCAGTTTTAAAGAAACTGATCTTCATAGTCTTAGAAGTGGTAGCACCTTGCAACGGAATCGTGTGCGATCCACTAAACATGCACTGTTAACTATTTCGTAAATAGGTGCACAGCTTTGGGACTCTCTACCAAAAACGGTGAAAGGTTTTCAATCACTTAAATTGTTTAGGAATAAGCTCAAATCCTTGACGGATATTTCGTGTAAATGTCATCTTTGTGCACAGTACATTCCAAACGTTGGCTTCATTTTCTAATTTCTGGATATTTTATTAATATTTATATTTTATATATATTTATTCCTTTTTTATTTATTTTATTTTTTCAAGGACAAATCTTACATAGTCGATTTTAATTAGCTATCCTCTCCCTTATCGAAACTCTTTCGAGTTCCAGTATCTCCTACGAGTTTCGGTGGAAGGGACGGAAACTCAAAATAAAATCAACAATCTTTATTGTTTTTACTTTGTATGTTTTTATCGACTCTAAATAAAATGTTCTATTCTATCCTATTCTGAAATAAACGCCACCCTCCAATAATGGCTGGTATGCTCATATGTGGTGTTTATAAGAAAACTCGCAAGCGAGAGCAGGGTTTATTGGAAGAAAGGCTTTAAAGGTCATATTGTTTTTAAACGAATCGAATATATACACTTTATAGAGCAGTTTTTGTTGCTTTTTTCAATAAAATCTTTGATATCTAGGCATAAATACGCAAAATTTTCTTTTCGTTAGCTTAATTTATAGCGCACAATGCATGGTTTTAAAGAAATATCGTATCGTTTTGAATTGATGCATTTTTATTTTTTTACAAATTAAATAAACGCTGCAGCGTTTATTTGAGAGAGAGAATACTAGTACACGGTAATCGATTTAATTGTAACTTAAATATCACGAATTTATGCATAAAACAACATTCAACTATGGAATAATTAATCAAACCTCAATCTTATAATAAAACAACTTCGTGCGTTAAAACACGTTTATGTGTAAGAATCATCAGGCTCTTGTTATAATAGTATGAACAAATAAAAGTTAAAAACATTATATACATCGTGTTAAATAATAGACAAGAGCCTGATGATGTAAAATATTACGAAAACGTTCGCTCTAAATTTAACTTATATACATTTATATTTATAACTTATATATATTTCTGTCTTATTTTATCCAATTTTAACAAAATTGCATTAGAAGATTTTATCAGTTTGTGTTTGTAGCTTTGAGAGTTTTTAGAGTTCGCAAATAAGAAATGAGCTGAACAAAACATAAAATTACTCTACACTTGCTACTTTACAGTTATTTCTCCAGCCAGACTATTCATGGACTTAAAGGCACTCTGAAATTCCTATATGGTATCAATATAAACATTTGTTATGATCTACGTCGGACCAGGAGGTATTTCAAGAAAAATACTGCAGACCGGACCACAAAATCGTTCTTTGGACTCGGGACATTTTTCTAGTTTTCCACACATCGTGTTAATCATATACTCATAACCACAGTTTGTTAAATTCTTTTAAAACTTATTTTTTATAATATGATTTCCTACATTCGAATCGCTACGTTCTATTTATAAAATTCGTGTCTGTATCTTTATCATCACGAATCAGTAGAACATGTCACACGAAGAGTTTGTCATGGTTTGAGGCTGTTTTTATTCTCATTTAAAAATTGAAACGAAGCGTTACTACTTGGATTTCCTTGTATGACCTTAAGCCTTGGGGTATGTAGAAACTTGTTTTCTTCCAGATCAGTTTATTTTGTGGTGCCGCTCATTTACTCTAAGCATTTGCAGTCGTTCTGGCTAAACTTTTGGCTCTAAAAACGTTTCTACTTAACAATTTCTGTTCAATATTTCTTTAATATTCTGTTAACTTAGTGCACCTACAGAACCAAAGAAATTTTCCCAGACTCACCGCCTCAAAGCTTTTTATTTACCATCGTCGGGGAAATTAAAGTGACGTCATAAATTTCAGACTACCTTTAAGAAACAATATTTGTTGTGTTACAGGCTAAACCAATCAATGTCGAATACGTAACGATGGATGCTTCTTTACTTCTTCCACCTACTGTCACGCCACTGACTGGTATCGATTTTGTGAAGAGGCTACCGTGTGGTGATGCAGAAAGGGCACAAAGGGTATGTGATTATTTTTTTAATCTTGTCATTTTAGTAATATCTATACAGTTAATTACCCTAGGACGATTTTACTTTTTGTTTCTTAAATGAAGATGCTTTAGACTAGCCGAAGGGGGGGGGGCATTCAATGATCGACGAATACCTTGTTTCCTGTATAAATAATAAAAATAAATGAATGGTGTAATTTACCCTAAACCATTGCATGTTGGGATAACGAAATGCAGATAGGAAGAAGTTCAAACTCGCTGACAAATAGTCAATATTTAATTTTATTTCCATAGGTTGTTTCTTCTAATTATTCTAGGCTACTCATATTTTTATCTTGATGCGTGAGCTCATATTAGACCTTAATGGTGAAGTTGAACATCACCTACCATTGAGTAAGGTACAGAACCCAGTGAAAGAAAAAGAAGTATTGGATTTAAATAACAGCGATCTCATTGCCTGTACCATCGTTCAGCAATCGAAGTAAGTGCACCGTTTACGAGGCCATTAGGGACATGTGTCATTTGTCTAATTGAAATTTTACAGGAGAAAAAACATAAAAAACATGCTTTAAAGGAATCCCGAACTCAGTTAACCCTGGCCCAAATTTTCTTTCCACGCGGTCTACTCGCTCTTGGGGCTTTCTTTAACATCGTCAATCAATATATTACAGACTTTAATTGAACGAACAATACTGGCTCTAAATCTTTTATTAAAACTTGTTAAAACTTGTTTTTTAAGTAATAAGATCCAATAAGTTTATGAAAGAAAGCAAATAATAGGTTTTTGTGTACCATTTAATTTTGTCAGTAAAATAAAATAAATGTTCAATCATTCAAATGTAAACATTAAGCGCACACAACATGGCTGAAGATATGAAAGCACGAAGGCAAATTTCGGTAAAATATTGCACTAAAAACACGAATTATGTTTTGAAGTTGGATTGAAATGGTTAGAACAAACATCCAACTTCCCGTAGGTTTAATGAACTAGGACGATAAAAGAATTTTGTGCCTGAACAACAACAATCTTTTGATAGTTTTGAGCAAAAAAACAACTCGAAAGGTATGATTTAATGTTTAATTTAGTTTCTTGAACAAAAACATTGACAAAGAGGTTGTGTTTTCATACATACTTTTTAACGCTTATTTGTTAAGAAAGTTCAAAAATATGTTTTTCATTTTTCCACCGCCTCAAGATTTTGTATTTGCCAGCGGTCAAATGAAAGTGAAAGTACCCGCGCCATGCTTGACCCCCTATAACTTCTATTCTGTTTACGTTTTCAATATGATATTTGGAGACTTTCAATATATATCTATACTACGTCATCTGTAAAACTTTTAGCGTTATACCGTACATTGTTTTCAAATTACTTGCCATTGTTTGAAACCACCTCTCAATATACAGCACTACTCCCTTAGAAATTCCGGAATATTGCAATTGCAGTAACTCGTTCATTATTTAAGAAATGAAGTTGAAACTTTGCACAATAACTTATTTTATCATTACCTTTCTTTTGAGTTAGAAAATTTCCGAATTAGCGGAAATTTTTCCGGAAAATGGATCCGAGACCGGAAATATTTTCCAGACAATTGAAAATCCTGTTCAATCCGTATTAAAATCGTTGAAAACATTTTAGAAGGATAATTCCACCTTTTGGTTGGGATTTTCAAAGCGTTTTAGTGGTAATAATTCCTTTTCTTACTTAGTTTTAGAGCGGATCTAAAACATAGTAATTTTATTGGTTTTAATGACGTCATCAACGTCACTTTGACGTCATCATAATTATTTTTGCGTCAAGTCGTTCATTCGTGATGGTGAACATTCGTGCCAAGTTATATGTTCTGAATGTAATTCGTTCTAAAGTTATTAAAGGGGGGGGGGGAGCGAGTCGGCCCCCTCTCGGTAGTTAAGGGTGTAAAAAAGCCTGTTACTAATAGGGTTAACTGTGGATTCAAATTAATAGAAGTGAAATCATAGATTTAAACATGCGGTTTATCTTCACTTCAAATTTATAGAAGTTATATCACAGATTTAAACAAACAGTTTTTCTTCACTTCATTTACAAAAGTGAAATCATAAATACAGTTCACTTCACTTGGATTGAAAGTGAAATCAGCAACAAATTCATGTCATATCATGTTTTCGCTCCTGTAAAATTATGAAAACAATACAAATTCAAGAGAACTTTCTTCACTTCAAAAAAGATAAATAATCAGTGTTCACTATTATTATAAGTATATGTTACAAATATGTTGCTGTATATATCTACTAAATATGTGGTTGTATGTATATATCTACTAAATATGCGTTTGTATATTTCTACTAAATTTGTGGCTGTTATATCTACTAAATATGCTGCTGTATATATCTACTAAATATGCTGCTATATATATCTACTAAATATGTTGCTGTATATATCTACTAAATATGTGGTTGTATATATCTACTAAATATGCTGCTGTATATATCTACTAAATATGTTGCAGCATTACCAACTAAATATCCTTCTGCATATAGCTACTAAATATGGGGCTGTATATAGCTACTAACTATGCGGCTGTATATAGCTACTAAATATGCTGCTATATATAGCTACTAAATATGCTGCTGTATTATCCACTAAATATGTTGCTGTATATATCTACTGAATATGTTTCTGCATATATCTACTAAGTATGTTGCTGCACATATCTACTAAATATGTTACTGCACATATCTACTGAATATGTTTCTGCATATATCTACTAAGTATGTTGCTGCACATATCTACTAAATATGTTGCTGCATATATCTACTAAATATGCTGCTGTATATATCTACTAAATATGTTGCTGTATAGTATATATCTACTAAATATACTTCTGTATATACCTACTAAATATGAATCTGTATATATCTACTAAATATGTTGCTGCATATATCTACTTAATATGTTGCTGCACATATCTACTAAATATTTTGCTGCATATATCTACTAAATATGTTGCTGTATAGTATATATCTACTAAATATGCTTCTGTATATACCTACTAGATATGTTGCTGTATATATCTACTAAATATGTTGCTGCATATATCTACTTAATATGCTGCTGCATATAACTACTAAATATTTTGCTGCATATATCTACTAAATATGTTGCTGCATATATCTACTTAATATGCTGCTGCATATAACTACTAAATATTTTGCTGCATATATCTACTAAATATGCTACTGTATATATCTACTAAATTTTCTTTTAGACAAAGCATACGCCGATTCTTAGTTATTGATACAAGTCAGTTTATTTTGGTGGAACCAGACACAAGTAAACTTGGATGGGGAGTTGTAAAATTTGTGTCCCATTTGCAGGTAAGCAATTTCTAATTAACGTTGTTTCAAGAAAACTATTTTGAATAATGTATTTATTTCTCTTGTCACTGTTTTTTTCGTTTCACCTCTTGTTTTTGATATTTTAAATTCGAAATAAATCTGTGGGCAGCGTATTGAGTGAGAGTATCGCACTCAATAATGGTCTAAATTCAGCCCAGAATATATCAGGATTTTTATGTCTTGATCTATAATCACACTTGCATCTTGTATGCGTTCTCTTAGTTCTCTCAAGTCACCTTTATACAGTGTTCTAGCGACCCAAACTATCGCTGGTGTGTATCATGCGTTTTCCACATAGTACCATTTTATAGTCAGTATTTTTGAATTGTTAATTATCTATTATAGGATGTCGAAGCTAGTCCTGACAAGGATGACAGTCGTTCATTAAATATAGTCATCCAACAGCCTTTTGCTCGTCGAAGCAAATCTGGTTTTAACCCTCTACCAGCTATGACTGCAAAGTTTGTGTTCGATGATTACATCAGATGTATGTCAGCGCGTCAACGTCTTCAAAAACGGCGTGACGCTTTACGGCATCATAAAATGTCAACTATAGCAGTGTTGCTTGACTTACCTCCGTTAGCTTCACCGCCACAGAGTTACTATTCTTTGACAAACCTTGGAAGTCCTGGATCTGTGTGGTCACCATCATCAAGAGGATATTCGTCCACAAAAGGATCAGCAACTGCCCTTAATACCAGTACTGGCAGTTTCACTCTACTCTCTCCACCACAGGAATCTAAATTAAAACTTCTGTCTCCAAAGATGGAGCAGATTTTAAAAAAACAGTTGAAGGGTGGGACAATGGACACACAGTCACTTCATCTGAAATCAACGAGCACAGGTCTGCCTGCTAAATCCAGAGTTACTGCATCTGCACCCTTGATGAGACAAGCTGCTTCCATTGGTCCTGCAGAAATAGTGGGCCACGATACAGGTCGTGAAAGAAGTAGTACAACAGAAGTTGGTGAGGAGTTAGAAGAAGACGCTATTGACTTAGTAGCGAAAAAGTCATCTGTCAGAAGTGGTGGTGATTCTGTAGTTTCTTTGAAAAAGAAAAAAACAGACTCATATTTAAATTTAATCATAAATGAAAGTTCGAATACTAATGAAAATATTATAGTAGAAATACGTAGACAGTTGTGTGAACACGATACGAGATGGGCTGCTATACAAGCCCAGTTACAAGATAAAGCTGTAAAAGATAATACTGAACGTTATAGTTGTGAGACGAGGAAATGTGTTAATTCCGCACCAAGTACTCCACGGGGAAGGCGGCTACATAATGGCGAACCTTCCAAAATTGCTTGTCATTTATCTCGCTCATCACCTGCTATGGCATTACCTGCATCAGAAGAGGACAGATCTAAGCGGGCTGTACGAGCTCGTGCGAAGGCTAAATTTGTGAGAAATCAAGGATTAAAGATCAAACAGAATAAATGATTTGGTTTGGCATTTTATTATCGAATAAAAGCCTCTTTGAATTCTGAAACGTCATCTCTATTATTTCAAATGAATTTCACTAACGACCGGCAAATCATATTCCACAAATAAGCGGTTATTTGTGGAATATGATTAGCCGGTCGTTAATGAAATTCATTTGTTAACCAACTGTTAACGTCTACTAAAACGGTATGTTATGGCCGATTTGGACACTTGTAAATTCACTTGTCCACGTTAGTATAACTCAGACATGTTTAAGAACTATAATCTTCTGTTATGTTATGCGGCCCTTTTATGTTTAAATCGGTTTTCAAGTGTCCAATTCAGACACGGTATCTACTTCCTATTAGATTATGTAATATTTATGAGCTTTTCTTGCAGAAAATATATAGTGGAGACTATCTGGAGTATAAATTAATTTACTTTTACGCCTTTGGAGTAGATTGTGCCTGCACTATCTTATAGTCGTAAATACTTCCTGCAACGTGTAAACGGGGCGAAAATGGTGACGAACTCCCTCAACTCTCAGCTATTCACATGTACTTTATAGTACATCGTTCCACGAACTCTGCTTCTAACATTATTTTTCGAGGAGAGGAACTACGAGTCTAGATTATGGCTTTTTTATCCAAACCCTCTTCATTT
>JAUCNQ010187543.1:8970-21900 GCA_032352715.1 Bougainvillia muscus
GAAGACAATTCTTCTGAATGAATATTGATAAGAATGAAACAAAGTATGTACGAAGACAATTCTTCTGAATGAATATTGATAAGAATGAAACAAAGTATGTACGAAGACAATTCTTCTGAATGAATATTTTTGATAAGAATGAAACAAAGTCACTTTAGGGACCGTCCACAAAATTCGTATAGTAATACGAATCATTTTCATCACAGATGGAGTGTTTTTGTGCATATTAAGTATGTACAAAAACACTCCTCCTGCATGAAAATTGATACTAAATTTTGGGGCGAACCCTTAGAAAAATATGATAAAGTTTCAAGGGAATAAGTGCGCACGAAAAACTTAACTTATGAATTTGAAAATTGACTTGAATTATTGAAAGATAACTGTAACTATCCCAATTTCCATACAAATTTTGTAAACGGTACCTAAGATAACTGTAACAGGTTCAATTCTGTACTGTTGAAGTGAGATGTTGTGGTCAGACTACTCGACCATTCATTAAAAGTCATCCCTCAAAACATTTGTTTACTTAAGCGTCATTGAAACCGTTATGTGGTTTCTACCTCATCTATCCTTTAGTTTACGTCAACACTCGACGCTCGTGGCTTTCATCTTGTCTTGGAGTAAGCAAATTTCATGACTTAGTTATTTCGATTCAATCGTAATGACTTCATAATGTGACGATTGATAGTGTGAAGTATGTAATGTATGGACGAGCATATTTTACTTGTAATGATTCTTGCTTGTGTGACTGGTTTTGTTAGTTTGTTAGGGTTCGTCTAAAAAATTTGGTTCGTTTCACAAGTCGATTCATTTTATTTTCATCTCAGAAGTCAGAAGAGACACACATCTACTAAATGAAAATTAATTGGAATGGAGCGAAATTATAAAGCGAATTTTAGAGACGGTTTCTCACTGTTTAGAATAGTAGATGTTAGAATATAGATTCGATTTCATAAGGCTTCTCAAATATTCACGTTTTCACAATTCGTTTTTATTTTCATCTCAGAAGAAGTGTTTTTGTGCATACCAAATATGCACTAAGATACTCCTTCTGAATGAAAATTATTACTGAATTTCTCTATGAATTTAGTGGACGATCTCTATATTCATACTGATATTTTATTGCATCCATGTGATTCGTTTGCTGTGACGTTATTCTATTCTAGAACTGTTAGTAATACCCCTTGCAATTATCGCTGATTGGCAGTAATCATGTGTAATTAGCTGATAAGGAAAACTATTTTCCCGACGTTACCTTATTTCGTGTGATTCATTCATTCAGTTGAGGTATATTGTATAAGCTAACAATTTCGCTCATGATTTTGTAGCAAACCTTTTTTTGCCGGTGTTCTAACTTTCCAAGTTGTCTAGAAGTTGAAATGCTCCATTTTCTTACCACTGTCCGTAACTTTTAGTTTTCCCACAAATGGCAATATAAGATGTTTTATTGTTTATTATGATGTCATTATTTACGAATGATATTAACAAGTTCTAGAAGAAAGGCGTTATCTTAGGAACGTTCAATTGAAAGGCTTCAATACATTCAAGTTACTGTGTGTTTGAGGATTTTACATATTGAATGCGATGCCATGTCGTTTTTAATTAACTCCGTTATACTTTTGTGTTGATCTAATTATATAACCTCTGACATTTGAGGTTTTCTTTAAACTTGTTGTCATTCATATTTTTAACTTGTGATGACATCATCTTTTGCTAATTAACTTTTCTGATAATGGTATCGTATTAGTTTGAAACTTCAAAATTTGCCTTTAGAAAACCCCTTCATTCCTATCGATGTTAATTCAGAAGAAACAGTTATTGTGCATACTCTGTATGTACAATTTTACTTCCTCCGTTACTTCTGACCATCAGTTTCAGTAAGACGAGCGTTTACTTGTTCATTGCTTCTGACCATCAGCTTCAGTAAGACAAGCGAGTACTTGTTTATTGCTTCTGACCATTAGCTTCAGTAAGACGAGCGAGTACTTGTTCGTTGCTTCTGACCATTAGCTTCAGTAAGACGAGCGTTTACTTGTTCATTGCTTCTGACCATCAGCTTCAGTAAGACAAGCGAGTACTTGTTTATTGCTTCTGACCATTAGCTTCAGTAAGACGAGCGAGTACTTGTTCGTTGCTTCTGACAATTAGCTTCAGTAAGACGAGCGAGTACTTGTTCGTTGCTTCTGACCATTAGCTTCAGTAAGACAAGCGAGTACTTGTTCGTTGCTTCTGACCATTAGCTTCATTAAGACGAGCGAGTACTTTTTCGTTGCTTCTGACCATTAGCACCAGTGCTATATTGCCTGTTGATTACCATACCATTACAGAATGGAAACAACGCTTTTCTTTACTCAAAAGTAGCAACCTGCAGTGTTCTTCCTCTTTCTCATCTAGTCTATCGTACTAGCAGTGTTCCTCCTTTTTTATCTAGACTGTAGCAGTGGTACTTGTCTGTCGCATTATCAAGTACCCATTTCTCATCTAGACTGTCGCACTAGCAGTGGTACTCATTTCTCATCTAGTCTGTCACACTAGCAGTGGTACTCCTTTCTCGGCTAGAATGTCGCACTAGCAGTTGCATACATTTCTCATCTAGACTGTCGCACTAGCAGTGGTGGCACTCCTTTCTCATCTAGACTGTCGCTCTAGCAGTGGTATACATTTCTCATTTTGACTGTCGCACTAGCAGTGACACTCTTTTCTCATCTAGACTGTCGCACTAGCAGGGGTACTCCTTTCTTATCTAGACTGTTACACTAGCAGTGGCACTCCTTTCTCATCTAGACTGTCGCACTAGCATTATTTACTAGCATTATTTAACGGATTTAGACCTGGTTAACGTGTAGACGCTGAGGCTAGATTTAATTAAGTTTTAATAGTGAACCTAAAATCCTTTTGAAAGCGACTATCTGTTTAAATTATTAAAAGTTACTGAATTGTTTTCCATTACTTTGAGGTTGAAATGAGGTGTGGATCCTCCCATGCACTATCTTCAACACTCTTCCTCAAACCTTGTATTTCGTACATTGCCTGACGTGCATGTTATTTAAGCACATTAGATCATCTTTTTTCTACTTTACATGTGAAATGATTAAAGGATTGGTATTAGAAGCCTTATAATGACATAGTTTTGTACAGAATCCTTTAACAATTATATACATCAGGCAGACATTTTTTATATTGAAACTTTAATGAGATTTTTTGCTATTAATTTAAATGACTTCCGTTGTTAAGAATATTATTTGAGGGTGACAAGATCTAGTTTAGTTGTATGTTATCTCTTGAGATGACCGGTAATCCTCTATACTTTTAATTGGTTTGCTTAATGAGCTTGTTTTCACTTCATTTTTATAACGTGGGTTTGATAATACTTAATGAGTTTGTAGATGGATTGATGTGTTGTTTTGATATGGATGCGCATAGTCTAAACTACGACGGTAACGCTGTATTTACCTTTGTGTGTGTATAGCCTACTTGTGTTCTATTCTGCAGGATGGAACGCATGTAACCTATATACACAAAGGTGAAATCTTCGTTGTCGTCGTAGATTAGACTGTACGTAGTGTGTCAAATGTGAAATTAAATGTGAGTTCTCTAGAACAGTTTGAATTCTGCCTAGTTTCTCTTAGAATTTCGCACATACTTCACATTATTGCAGCAATATTGCTGCAGGATTGTTAAAAAGCATGCATGACCATTTTTGGATACAGGTCATAATGAATAGGTTTACTGGTAATTGTATTAAATTAAAAGGTGGTTAATGTGGTTGAGTGCAGGAGCGTAAGCAGGAATTGTATTGGATTTGCTTTAAAAAATTCGTTTCATTCCATTCAATTTTCATTCAGAAAAAGTGTCCTTGTGCATACTTTGTATGCACAATGACGCTTCATCTGAGATGAAAAGTAATTTTGTGACGAATTAAAGGAAATTTTCCAGACAAAGCCTTATTATAACAATATTTTTAAAAGCAGGAGAAAAAGTATTAATATAATGGAAGTACTAAATGGCGACCATGTTGTTGTCGCTATGTTGAATGAAATCTTGTCAGATATTCAAGCAAAATATTTGTTGACTGAACGCACTTTATCCTGGTATGAGAACTTTATCCCTGAGAAACCTCCAAGATCAAGATTGAATACGTTTAGTGGTCGAACAAGTAAGAAGGTAGTTAAAAAGACAAGAAGTAATAGTGAGTCAGTAAACACAGAAAATACACAAAAACAAAAAGAGACCATAAAACCAAAAGATGAAATGCAAATCGTTGAACGATTAAATGAACTGATGGAACGATTAGAATCGACATTATGTGTACATCATACAAATGATAATAACGACACTTCTAACGAATCAATTCACAATCTGCAATCCACTCCTATTGTGTCGGATGACGAATGTGATAATGATCGCTATGTATTGGACGATTTTGAGAAGTTTATGGCCCAGAAACGTTTAAATAGTAGTACAACGTTTCCTCGACGAAAAACAAATTTCAAACGAAACGGTTATTATAGCGACACTTTGATGCATGGTATAGACCAGCATGCAACATTATGTAGACGGTTAAAAACGCTTGAAGCAAGTTATGGTATAACATTAAAAAAACAACTTCACTTTTTCGTTCGGCGTAAGATGAAGACAATGAATGTGTCTGGTTGTGTGTATTGCATGTATTCCTTATATGTAAGCATTTACACTTCAATCACATCCGAATGGTTTCGTGCTACTTCTCACCCTCACCATTTGAACTCGGTCATTCCAGTGATTCCACCTTGACGTCACCACCCTGTCATTCCAGCGATTCCACCCTGGCTATTCTATCCTGGTCATTCCAATGTGTTTACTTTTCTCTTTATTTTCTCTTTGTTTGTAAATTAGACTATTCTCCTCAGGTTTCTTCTCGAATGAAAATGAAACAATCAAGGATAAAACAGCAGCCATAGATTTCTTTATTTCTTTATTAACTAATATTTATACAAGATATACAATTCAGTTTGCGTAAAAGAAAAACTGTTATCAATTCGTGTCCACTCCATTATTAAAATTATAGACATGTTGATGTAGTAATGACGATGCGCATGTTGTCAAAGTGAAAGTTTCTTATCTAACTATATACTTTCTTCTTAACTTTCCAAATACTTAACCCTTTTGTGACCCCCTGAGACTTTTTAATAGTTCAAAAGGGTTTCTTAATTCTTTATAAAATCCGGAAGCAAAAATTTATCCCAATTTGTCTTTTATTATGCGACTTGATGTGCTTTTCGTACAAGTTACGTAATAGATAGAAAGCATTAGTAATTTGTAAAGCTGTACGGGTGTAAGATGCAAAGGATTAACAGCGTCTACATGTTTTAGTTTTGATGTAGTATACGTAGTTTTTATCTCGATTATCAGTTTCATATGATCACGTTGACAGATGTAATGATAACTGGGACGTTTGTTTTTACTGTTATAATAGCCTTACATGATAAGAGATGAAATGATTAGTGTAATCTTAAACCCTAGTGTAAGTCTCAAAATTTAGCTTCAATTTTTTTAATTTTCATATCAGAAGAAGACACTTCATCTCAGATGAAAATGAAGACATTTATAAAGTAAATAAAGCGACTTTTCAAGACAAACCCTAAGAAGTCTACCTTATAATACTATTCTTGATTGGTTTTATTAGGAACCCTTAGAAAATTTTATATTGAAAAGTGCACCCTTTTTGATCTTGAAAGAGATATCATTGTGGGTACAAAGTAAATTAAAGGGTCATATGAAAATAACATAGATTTAAGCCCCTCGCTATCATATGATTGATACAGTACGAACAATACTTCTTTTCTTACGTAGGAAAAGCAGAAGCGTGATACTGAAGATAAACAACGACAAATTCGTAAAACTTTAGCTGAACAAGAATATCTACAAAGACGATTGAGTGAACAGAAAGAACAATCTGATGCCGACAGTAAATGGTTAGAATCGTCACTTGGCGATGAAGAACCCAAGCAAAACTGGGTACATGGGGTAAGCATTCACCATAAACACTAACAGTTCCTCTGAAAAACCACTTTTATTCGTTTCACAATCGTTTATATTCATCTTAGGTGAAACGACGTCATTATGCACACAAAGTATATACACAAACACTCTGTTTCGGTATTAAAATTAAACGAAATGAAACACATTTATAGAGCGAATATTTGAGACGCTTTATTTGAAACGAGTTATTTTCAAATTAATTTTCAATTTAATTGTAGGTACATTTTTTATCAGCTTTGTGTCATGATTGAAGTTGTATTCTCCTGACTTCATTAATGTATTCTCCTTGTGGTACATGAGTATCGAGTTCAGGTTTTCTTATATTTACCCTTAGAAAAGTGATTATTTGCTGTATGGATTCAATTTCCTATTGATGCACATATGAAAAATAAACTTTTTTATACTAGCTTCACGAAAGTGGTTCTAAGTCCGATTCTGAACAACTCGGGATTGAAATGTACAAAGAAGAATTCGCACAAGATATTCTCGAAGAAAAACTAAAAAGATCACGTAATTGTAAGTGGGTAATCGAGACGACAGCTGCATCTTTTCTTAACTCGCTTTTTTCTACCATTTTAGAGACCGTCCTCAAAATTCGTATCAGAAATCGTACCATTTTCATCACAGAAAATTGATACGAATTCCTATAGGAATTTTGTGGACGGTCCCTAAATAAATTAGAATGTAAACAAATGCTAGAAAGTGAAACTACTCAGCAGTAAATATACAATAATGGATAAAAATAAACCATATCTTTAAATAATACATTATAATGTTCCTACTTGCAAGGACCTGAACAGGAGACCAGTCCTTCTGAGATCAGTCCGACCGAACGAGACCAGTCTGTCAGGGGTTGGAGTCCGTCTGGAACTGGAGTCACATTTTTTTTTCTTATTCATCTAGTTGTGATTGTAACTTGCTATAAAGTTTTATTTTTGCTTTAGCACCATTTCGAAGAAGTGTCCCATTATGGGGTCTTGAGAAAAGTGAAGACATGAAGAAGGTACTATTTATATGTTTTTCATTGAGAAACTTATAGATAACTCAAGATAAACTATGTAAACAGATTTAGGGACCGTCCCCGAAATTCGTATCGTAAATCGTACCATTTTAATCGCGGAAGAAGTGTCTTCGTGCATACTTAGAATGCACAGAGGCACTTTTTCTGTAATACAAATTGATATTATAGATGGTATTTTTGGTAATATGCAAAATCTTGTTTTTGCGCATGCTTGTGTGTTTTAATACCCTCCTTCTGAGCTCAAATTCTTTATTAAAACAGACACTTAATTCATTCAGTGCCTCAGTGCGATAACGAATCATTGTCTAATTTCTGCTAGTTCTATTGATCAAAACATTATTTATAATCACCTACATCTTTGGCAATGAATGAGTTAATAATCCGTTCGATTCACGCATTTAAAACGCAACCGCGAATTTTTGCTTTTATTGTTTATGATTTGTTCAAAATAAAAAGCGGGATTTCGTTCTAACATGATCAACTTGTTAGTTTATTTATTCGTAGTCTCGTGCTGAGTTGGTTTATATCCCATCTTTTTAATCAGGGCATCGTTGCTTTCACTCGTAACAGCAGGTTATCATGTATGTTCGTATAAGGGATTACGATATGGTTTAAAAGGACTCTTTGCAGAAGGTTTATTGCACTACATTAGTTCGCACAATCCTCACTATTGAGTTAAACTTTATGTCATCTTCCTCGTCTTTCTTTTGTGAAACAAGTTTGATTTATGTTGTATAGTAAAATGGGAATTTTGTTGTTATTGTAGAAAGGCCTTTCTCCACTTGCACGCGAAGAAAGATCGAGCACAGAAGACTGCTCTACGACTACTATCGCATCTGCTTCTACACCAGAATCTGAACCGTCTACTTTTGATCGCGCAGACACCTTCCCTCCTGTGGAAGACAAGCCGAAACCTATCTTTCGCCGCAGTAACTCAGCATCTGACGCTGATAATTATGCACAGCCAATCAAAAGTAAGAACGTAGAATCAGCTGAACGTGATCGACTGAATACGACTGGGAAGATTGGTTTAGTGAAGAAATCACCGTTGCTTAAAAAGAAAATAATGGAAGCGATAGGTGACAGTAGTTCTCAGGATGATGATGATGTCGATCGAGTGTACCAGCATACAACTAGTGTTGTCAAATCTGTGATCGAGTTAAACACTGGCGTGCAGCATGCACAACCGGAAGAGTTTGTAGACCTTGTGAAGGTAATGTCAATGTATTTTTTCCCACTCTTGCATATTACTAAAACTGAACAAGTATTGTACTCCATTGGGTACCACGCAATCATCCACTGGGTTTAGCCCTATTAAGCATAATGTTTAAAGAGGCATTTTAGGACTAGACTGGGGAAGGCGTGTGGTAGAGGGGGGGGGGGGGGGGGGTTGGCGGATTTCGCTCCTTCTGAAATCTTGATATACACTTCGTGAAAATCGGTACAATAGTAGGCTGGATTGAACTAATAACTGCACAAAGCTTTCGCTACTGACCACAAAATTGAAACTTGGCATCTATGAAAATATAGAAATCTCATTTACATCATTGTTCTGGCCAGATAAATTATCACAAAATTATTTCACCTAAAAAAGTCATGTGACATACTTGGTTCATAAATCGTTCAAATATAATCTTGAAACGTCTTTGATCCACAAAACTTCTTCTCCTGATTTCTAGGCTGTTAAATTTCTGAATGATGATATCTTAAGTGGATTAATTTTCGCGGGCGCCGAATTTCGGATTTTTCGCGCGGATTTAATATCGCAGATGGCCAAATTTTGTGTTTTTTGCGCGGAATTAATTTCAAGATATTTTCGGAAGATAATTTTTAATTTTCGCGGAAATTAATTTTCACTTTTGGCAATTTTGAAAGGGTTTCGCGGAATAAACTTCCGCGTTTTGCTGAGAATATTCAGATTTGGACCGAAAAATCGTCTGATATGATCGATTCAGCACTTTTCGCCGATTTTGTAAACTTTCGCGGGAATAAATTTTCGCGTATGAGCGTTTTTGACGTGTTTCGCGGGAATAAACTTTCGCGAAAATGACGAAAAAACGCGAAAATATCTTCCCGCGAAAATATCTTCTCTTAAAGTATTTCGCACGGATTTAACTTCCAGGAACGACAAAAATTACAGGGTTTAGTGGATACACCACCTTCTTTTAACATAGATGTGCTGAAAAAGTACGAAAGATTGGTTCAAAAGCTCCAAAAAAGGAAGAAATCCAAACAGTTTTTCGCGGACGCCGATTTTTGAGTTTTTAGCGCAATTCAATTTCGCGGAAAATGCCCAAGTCCTTGAAACCCGCGAAAATTAATCTACTTAAGGTACCACTCAAGCTTACTAGTTTCTCTATGTTGCAGGTTGTTGGTTTAAATCTACGAGACTTACTATCAGAAGTTGACAAAGCAATTCAAAAATTACCTTCGGTATCTCATAAAGAGGTGAGTTTTGATTTTTTTTCATTATAGCGATACACAACTTTCCCAGGTTGTTACCATTCCCTGGTGATAAAGAAGGTGGAGAAGGTTACAAGTATAAATGTATTCCATACTGTCAATGATTTTCTACAATTTCTAAAACATCATCCCGAAAATCATTAGCCCTCTTTGAGACATTTCAATAGGGGTATCTTTGTAAATACAGTAAACTCCCGGTTACTCGAACCTCCAAGGGACCAAAGAAAGCAGTTCGACTTAACGTTATGTTCGAGTTAAGCGAAGCAGTTATGCACTAGGGAAGCTTCAAGGGACCAAAGAAAATAGTTCGAGTTAACGCGAGTTCAAGTTACCGGTATTATATTAGTTTTAAATAACGGCCCTCCAGTTAATTTAACCTTATTTATTTGTCATCTTGCTCAACCCTCCTCCTTTTGTTTAGATTGAGATCTTTCTCAACCCTCCTCCTTTTGTTTAGATTGAGATGGCACATAAAGTGTTGTCTTCGGATATGGCCGACTTGGTCAATAAAATGAAACTTGCTCAAAGATATGCATCGACAACACTGGATCAGGAAAATCGACGCAACATGTTAGCTGCTGCGCATGCGTTGGCTATTGATGCTAAAAACTTATATGATACATACTCAAAGTTAAGAAGTCGTGCTCAAGAAAGTGATAGTTGATCCATTTTGATAGTGGAAACCTAGTAACCCTTAAATGCCTGGTGCTTTACAAAATGGTCGCACACACTTAACAATACTGAAGTAAAATGACTGTTTTAGTGTGTAAGACAATTTAATGGACGCTAGACATTAAAGGATTAACTTAAAGATATGCGATAAGTACTTAACTCTTGTTCTCCATGAAGAATTCCCTATGAGGTTTTTAAAAGATTTCGTGTTTACACTACATGAGAAAAAGTAGTGCTGCTAATTAAACTCCTTCATAGGTGATTTTCTAACAATATTTACTAACAACATTGCTATGGAAATTCGTATCAATTTTCATCTCAGAAGAGGTGTCTTTCTGCATACATAGTCTAGTATGCACAAAGACTGGAAATTTCCATACTAATTTTGTACTCGGTTCCTTTTTGGTCCTGGAGTTAACTTTGTTATATTTTTCTGCGGAGAGGCAACTCCATTGAGTTCGTAACAAAGGTACCCGAAGCACAAATATTATGAGAAAAAGAGCCCGTGCTGTAGATTTTCCTTTATGTCAGTAGGGCGATAATAAATTGTACCATTTTATCTCAGAAGAAGTGATTTCGTGCATATACTTTGTACACAACGTAATACATTCAGTATAAGTGCTTGAAAAAGCTAAGAGACAGGTAATCTTAAAGTGTTCTCTATACCACGACATCATTTAAAGATACAAATCTCGATAATTCTTTATCTTATGTTTGTGCTTCGACCTACCAAATAGTACACTGCACAAAATCCAACTGTATCCGGACTTATTTTCAGTCCGTATTCGTCCGTATTAAGACCGTAATACCGACGTATACGGACTGAATACGGGAGTGTACAGACTGTATAAAGGTCCGGATACAGCTGGATTTTGTGCAGTGGTAGTATTAAGGATAAGCAATTATTTTTTGTTATTATTGTTATTATTAATAAAGATAATAGTGAATGTTCTCTAACGGTCCGAATATAGTGTTGAAACATTCTTCTCATAGTCTTTATGTTGTAACCTTTGCTTTTTCTTATGGGTGGTGTATTTAAAATTATTTTACTTCTCTAGTAGTTACATGAAATAATATAACTATCAGAGTCGGATCTAGAAGCTTGAAAATAGTAGGCAAGTGACTGCGAAGAAGCGTAAAACCATTAAAATTCAAAGAAATTTTAATTGTGTTACACTTTTTCGCAGGTGTTTGCCTGCTCCTGGATCCAGCCCTGACTATGATCTGCATAGTTGTGTATGATCTGCGTAGTTTGTCAGTGGCGGTTACTTAGTCACAACAGTAAGATGGATACTCAAAGTCATTAATTTTAATGACTTTATGTATGACAATGGGTCTCTAAAGACCCATTTTCATACATAAAGTTATTAAGAATTAAAACTAATTGTACTCTACCGTAATGCTCTCACTAGGGATGGATCCGCCATTGTGTGTATATACTTATAGTTAACATGGTACTGCAGTACATGGATTCATTGAGTGTTCTTCTCTGCCATTATGCTTTTTTGAAGTTTAATTTTCAGTAAGTATGATGTACATATTTGAATTCTCCGTCGAAAACTGTGTGTTTCTTGAAAATTTCGCATGAAAAAGCGCATCTAGAAAGGTTAAATCTAAAGCCTTGTTAATTTTTCAATCTTTAAAACAGTTCTTTCTAGTTAAGCTATTAACTTTAAATGTTCACCCTTGACTCATTTTTTTAAGTGGAATCCAAATTTGTGCATTATTTTCCGTCAAAACGAACTGCTAATAACGAAACCGAAAATGGTCTCTCATGCTTAAAACATGAAATTAGCGTAGGTTTAAGCCCACCTATAGCCTGTTTTTGCTTTGTTCTCAGGTAAATATGATATGGAAAAATAGCCATGCAAATACCTTAAGTGGATTAATTTTCGCGTATTTTGGCATTTTACGCGAAATTAAATCCGCGCGAAAACTTCAAAAACCGTCCTCCGCTAATATTCTTTAAATTTTTCATCTTTTTGGCACCACATAGAGCTCCTCAAATACTATTTTAGCACAAAAGAAGGTGGTGTATTCACTAAAATACGTAATTTTGTCTTTTCTTGAAAATAAATTCGTTCGAAATTACATAAACCTTGATTATTCGCGAAATTAAATCCCAGTGAAAAGTCCCAAATTTGTTTTTCCGCGAAATTAAATCCGCGGAAAAGATCCGAAATTTAGTGTCCGCGAAAATTAATCCGCGCGAAAATTAATCATACCCTAGTTCAGAGTTAGCGATTAATAGATCATACATATATATGGGTGAGAACAATAATCGCTTCGGTGCAATGGAATTCAGATGATAAATTGTTATAGGATTCGTCCACGAAATTTGTATCGATATTTTAATCCAGAAGAAGAAATGTCTTTGTGCATACATAGTATGCACAAACACACTTCTGTGATAAAAATAATTCCTTACAATACGATATTGTGAAGGGTCTCTTTAAACTGCTTTGGGATAAAATAAAAAACTGTTATTCGCAAAAAAATACCATATATTACGTTCGAATTCCAAATGAAGTCATTGTATTGGTCGGTACAAACAAGCTATCCGTAATGAATACAAAGACTTAGGTCTCAAAAATTCGCTTTGCAAATTAAAATTTTAATCCCTATAAATTTTCGATTCAGAAGAAATACCTTAGTGCGTTCATACTTTGTAAGCACCGTATGTACAGCGTGCATACTTTGTAAGCATCGTATGTACAGCGTGCATACTTTGTAAGCACCGTATGTACAGCGTG
>JAUCNQ010187544.1:0-14611 GCA_032352715.1 Bougainvillia muscus
AAATTTAACCAATCACAGAAGCCATGACAGTTCATTTCGCCCGCAACGATTTTCCATGTAAACGTGTCCTAAGACGCAGTTTATCGACACATTAATGTTTTTTGAAAAGCTTTCAACCAATACTTAGGTAACCATCGGTTACAATAAATATTTTACACGTGTATCAAGTTTTAAATACATTGTGAGATTAATACTCAAGAGACTAATAATTACACGATCCTAACGTCGACTAATCCGGTTAATTGCCATTATCTAAGGGTAGTCTCTAGGGTATTTTGACTAAGTTTCTTTCTACAAATTTCTTCGAGCTTCGAGATCTCTTCGAAGAGATAAGAGAGCATGGGTAGGAGATTGGTTGGAGACCAAACACTTTGTTTACTTCTTTTATTATAAGATTTTAAGCTGGAGGAGGCGGGTTGATTAAAAACATACAATTGAATAACTGATCCTAAATTAAATGCAAAATATTTACTTCTCCTCATTTCAAGAAAGTAGAAAACAAAAACATTCAACAATATTGTACGTAAAAGTCATTTGAATCTATTTTCCTGTCCGGAGTAGTCTGCATGCTTTTCAGGTCCACCCACCTTATTTTTTGAGCTAACTTTATATTCTTCAGTGCAATGGTTATTCATTTCAGTTTTGCATTGCAAAATCATGTTTTGCATAAAGGATTATATCAAACAACCTGCTGGAAATCTGGAGTTCAGTAGGTTGTATAACAAAATCGTTAATTGACAACATAACTTTCGTTAAGTAATATGTGTTTATTCTAGTTCAACAAATTACTTTAGGCTGAATTTTCCTCCTCGAGTTTAACATGCCACTTTGAGTATACATTTTATCTCCAATTTATTGTGTCAATTTTAGTGACAGATGCAGAGCCTGTTTTACACTAGGTATGAATCCTCCATTGGTCTACTAAATCAAGTCCAATACCTGCGTTTTTCAGTTCATAAGATGTTTTTATATTTTTATTTCTAGATCCGTCTACGCTCGTAAGATCTTTTCTTCCTGCAAAAGAAGCAAAGCAGTTTCTTCATCCTCTTCATCGTAAAAGACGCCAATTGGCTCAAGATGACGCAACTGAAGAGTGCTGTTATGAAAAATGTACTTTTGGTGAAATTGCTGAATATGCTTGCTAACATCGCTTCTTGTTATGGCGGAAAAGGAAATGGTTGATAAAGCTACGTTACTAACAAAACAAAGATGCAATATATGGTTTCGTTCCTTCTTATGCAAGTAAAATTATTTATTTATATGGTAAGCTATTTATATTATTCATGGTACGTAATAATGACCTCACTGATGCCATTATGTCATAGTTTTTGTCATTATTCCAACGAATGCTTTTTTGATGATTCCGGAAATAGTTGGCTGATAGTTTCTTTGGTTCCGTTCTAATGGCATCTGGAATCCTCAACTTACTACATTCGAGTTATCTGGTTCCAATCTCGTTCCCAGGACCTCTACGCTATTTATTTTTTCTTGACTAATTAGAGTACTCGCATCAGTCAAGAACAAATATCGAAAGCTAGCGTTCTGATGTTACAAAGCCTAATTTTTGGATTGTGGCATTACACTTTGCTGATAGATTGATTTATCGTATCATCATTTACAGCATAGAAATAGTTACTACTCGAACATTTTAATTTTTTAACGTCACAACTCGGACTATATGCCTATCACTTCAGAAATTTCTTTGCATCTCTTTAATCCCTAAGTTAGAATCTCTGCCTATAAACTCCGAAGCACAGGAAGCAGAGGCGGACTCAGGATACGGTTTTACCTAGTCACAGCACTGAAATGGAGATTCAAAGCATGCTTCATGTGATTAATTCTAATAGCTTTCTGTATAAAGATGGGTCTCTTAGACCCATCATCATACAGAAGGCTATTTAAAATTAAAACGTTTAGCTCTTCCTCGTGTTGCTCTGACTGGGCTGGATCCGCCACTGGGAAGCGACGCAACATTTTTACACAAATTTAATTAATTTCTAAACCTACATCTTACAAGGAACAAAACTATTGTGAGATTACCGAAATTCCAACACGTTTTTAATTAATCATTATATGGCCTTAAAATGTAATTAAAACGTTCCAAGTATGTCACTAATTTTCTTAATGATCCTAAACATTTGCGTAAACAAAATAATAAATGTACGAATTTTCCAAACGAAAACATGTGCTTTCACGAATGTCATCTGCGATGCTATACACATGCATATCTTTATCAACGAGTATCCACAAAATTTGTATCACAAATCATACCATTTCCATCACAGAAGAAGTGTCATTATGCATACTGTGTATGCACAATATGCACAAAGACACTCCTTCTGTATAAATATTGATACAAATTTTGTGGACAATCCCTAAAGGAAGTCAAAGCAGTAAACCGGAGTCATAAAATGTTATTATAATTAATAATTTTAGATTTAATTACACTATGTTTATAATTTTCTTTGTAGATGTTCAATAACAATAAGAAGGCAAGGACTCTATTCAAAGCATTAATTACGATGTAGAAATATGGAGAAATTGAAATTTGGATTCCTCATAGCTTAATGTATGGTGAAAGACCCATCATCATACAGTTTTGAAAATTTATATTTATACAAAAACTTTCGTTGGACATAATGTTTGGTCGGACAAAATTTTCGTCACCTTCCAAAAAATTCGTCACTTTTGTTCGACAAAAATATGTTCGATAAGGTAATACAAATTCTACTTCAGCTTAGATAACATTATTTATTATTTTAAGAAAATATAGCATTTCAGAGGTGGATTGAGTCATGGAGGTATAATGGAGACTCAACACCAAATATATTTAGCTCGTAAGACATTAGCTCTCCATCGTGATACTTTGACTAAAGTTAGACCCGCCACTCAGTGGCGGATCCAGCCCTAGTCAGAGCATTACGAGGAAGAGCTAAACATTTTAATTCTTAATAGCCTTCCGTATGATGATGAGTCTAAGAGACCCGTCTTCATACAGAAAGCTATAAGAATTAATCACTTTTGAGTATGCCTTGAATCTCCATTTTAGTGCTGTGACTAGGTAAAACCGTGTCCTGAGTCCGCCTCTGCCACTGAGTATAGAACGGAAAGTCATGGAATATCAGAAACATTATGTTCTTTTCTTCCTTAACTTGTATGTTTCGTCACTTAATATATTATCACAGGTATAATACTGCAACAAAAATATTGTTTTAATTTATAGATTTTATCATACAACTTGGTGAAATCAGGGAGTAGAATTCCACATTTCAACAGGTTGTTTAGTAAAATAACATAACTTTTAATAACATCATTTTTTATGTAGTGTATACCAAGATATCTTTAGAACATCGTGTTCAGAGGTCAATTTTCGGACTTACCAACAACTTTTTAAAACTGTACTAATTAAAGGATACTTATTTCTTATTTGGAACTTTATTATAACAGTGCCAGTGGCGGATCCAGCCCTAGTCAGAGCAACGCGGGGAAGTGCTAAACGTTTTAATTCTTAATAGCCTTCTGCATGATGATGAGTCTAAGAGACCAATCTTCATACAGAAAGCTATTAGAATTAATCACTTTGAGCATGCTTTGAATCTCCATTTTATTGCTGTGACTAGGTAAAAAGCGTGTTCTGAGTCCGCCTCTGATTGGCGGTATTGTGCGAGGAAGCCAGTATAATAGTATTAATAGAATTAATGGTAAATATTATTTGTAGAGAGAAAGAATATATAAAAATAATTGTGTAAAAATATATCTATTAATAAATACGAAAATAAATTATTATATATATTGTAAAAAGATTTATTTAAGAAAAATAGATTTACAATTCAGAGAAAAGGTTTTATAATTGTCCATTCCCTACATTTTACGCCTGCTGACACACGAATAATGGTAGACACGTAATCCTATATGATATATGTGGACACTTATCCTGGAACCTGGAACCAGACTAGCGGTTGATCCTCAATCCGTATCTGGTATATGACTAATATTCATTTATTTACTTATTTCCGGTTATTTATACAGGATGACCACTTCAGTGTTGAGACACTGTCATTAACGTGGGTCCTGTTTCGGGTACTGGTTCTATTTAAAGCTCCCAGTTGAGCTACGGACAGTAGCGGGGATTGAACTCATAAAGATCTTGGAGTAAAAATGAGACATTAATTCGTCGCAAGATTTGACCTGTTAAGGGGCCCTGCAAAAATATAAATTTGAATATCTGTAATTCTAATAATGGTATGAAAGCAAGACTTTGGTCAATGATAGCTGATGATGATATCTTGCGAATGAAGTTATTTAATGTGAAAAATATTAATAAAGTCGGAAATGGAGAGCTATGATTGTTGAAGACGAAAATCTTTATAGCCCTCCATGTATTAAATTTTATGACATAGATTTTATTTTTTTTGGTAACTGCGAGCGAAATTCAACTTCACCTATTTTGATTTTTTAACCATGTGACGAAAAATGACGTCATCGAAATTATCGTAATTTGAAAAAAGCGTTTTTATAAAATCCAGTATGTTTCTATCCAAAGGTCTCGAAAAGTTATGCGGAAAATTGGTACCATTTCTGCCATTTATAGATACTGGAGCCGAGAAATCAAGGTTTAAAGTTAATCAGATTACAGGATTTTTAAAACTTAATAAAAATTGCTTGGGTGATCGAAAATTCTAATCTAATACCATTTTCCCGCATAACTTTTCACGATCTTTCATTTGGTCCAACGGAAAAAAGCGAAATAAATGCGATTTTAAAATTCCAAAATTCAATTTTGAAACTTCAATAAATGAGTTTAACGGAAGTATTATCATCTTTTTTACCTTTGCCTGATTCCTACAAGCAATATTAAGCTAATTCTGTCCGGATTACTTAATGATTTAGCATAAAATAACTAAAACACTCCTTACTTTTCTAAGTGTCCCATTTTAACCCTCGATTTTGCCCACCGTGAGATGTCATTGAAATTCAACTCCTTAGTCCGCTCGGCAGGTAATATACACTTATCCTAACCTGGTAGTACGACTAATGAAACAGACTAATGAAACAGATCATTTCTCTAGGAGAATGACAAACACATCTAGTTCTCCCAGCTGGTGAAACTAAGGATAATTCTAAGGATGAACAGATCAACTTCACAGCAGAATTATTTTCTGTGAAATTTGACGAACGCATGCAATTTCACGGGTGAAAAGGGCTTGACGAACACCTTTTTTGACGAACAAATATACCATTGGCTGCTTCCATAATCTTAAACTCAACCTCAAACCAAGCGCTTCTTTTGGTTTGACGTTGTGCTTACCTGGTGCAGTACAAATCTGACAATTTGACGTCTATAGACTCTTTAAATATACATCGGCTATGATAGACTTTCTAAATGCAACCGCTTGACGTCTATATGTATAGACGTCATTTATGCTCATATGACGACTTAACTCTAAATGTGATCGTTTGACGTCTAACGCTCTCCAAATATATCTTATCACAGACTCAGGTAGCCAATATCAAATAATTACTTTATTACTCTCAAGAACAGAGCTACGCACGCTTAAATGTTTTTCAATTTTATGCAGTTACTGAATACTTTTAATCAGTTGCGGATCCAGCCTTAGTGAGAGCAACACGAGGAAGAGCTAAACGTTTTAATTCTTAATAGCCTTCTGTATGATGATGGTTCTAAGAGACCCATCTTCATACAGAAAGCTATTAGAATTAATCACTTTGAGCATGCTTTAAATCTCCAATTCAGTGTTGTGACTAGGTAAAACCGTGTCCTGAGTGCGCCTCTGCGTAATAGCATTTAGATGCGACGTTTGGAGAATCTTTCTTAACTCTTTATGCTTAAACATAGATCTGACAAGGGCTAACCACATAGGCGGACTCAGGACACGGTTTTACTTTGTCACAGCAATGAAATGGGGATCAAATGGGGATCAAATGGGGATCAAAGCATGCTCAAAGTGATTAATTCTAATAGCTTTCTGTATGAAGATGGTCTCTTAGACCCATCATCATACAGAAGGCTATTTAGAATAAAACGGTTGCTCTTCCTCGTGTTGCACTGACTGGGGCTGGATCCGCCACTGAACCAAAGATTGGTCCGTGATAGCTGCTAAAAGACTGACGTTAATGATGATTTCGGTTTTTTCTCTCTCTCTCCCAATAATCCATTGGTTATTGGAAAAACAAGTGAGCGTGACGTGAGAATTCCTTTCTCATTTATTTTCTGTTTTTGTACCGAAAAGCATTTCTTATTTGTTGGAGTAGAATGCATTTTAGGGTTCCGTTTAAAAAATACTGCGTGCATGGGTTAAAAACTCTAATGTAAAAAAATACTTTTTAGGCCTCTACTAGCCCTTATATCTGATCTTGCTTCATCTGTGTTAGATCCATTAGAAATAGAAGTTTCTTCGGCATAGAGACAAAAGAGTTCATAACTTATATGTTTTCCATTAAACCAACATTGTAATTAAGACATTTTATCACATCGTTACTCATCCAAGATTGTGATTTTAAGGTTTTTAGGTTTTAATCATATTTCATTCCTCTTCAAAGATGATGATTTTAAGATGGTTTTATTACGTCGTTATGTACTCTAAAAAAGGTATTTAGATGTTGAGAGGTTTTTTTATCATGTCGTTACCCACCCAAGATTGCAACTTTAAGTTGTTTTTCATCATGTCGTTACCCACACAAGATTGTGATTTTGAGGTGTTTTTATAACGTTGTTACTCTTACAAGATTGTGATTTTGAAATGTTTTTATCGTGTCGTTACTCTCCCAAGATTACTACAATTTTGAGATATATTTTTATCATGTTGTTACTTTTCCAAGATGGTCGTTTTGAGACGTTTTTATCTTCTCCCACAAGATTATGGTTTTGATCAACCTCGTCCCCAGGGCTTTTCGCTTTTTTATTATGAGGAGAGAAAGCGGAAAGAGTTTCTTTCCGCTTTCTCTCCTCATAACAAAAAAACGAAAACCCCTGGGGACGAGGTTGGATTTTGATATGTTTTTATCACGTTGTTACTCTCATAAGATTGCAACTTTGAGAAGTTTTTATCACGTTGTTACTCTCACAAGATTGCAACTTTGAGATGTTTTTATCACGTTGTTACTCTCCCAAGATTGCAACTTTGAGAAGTTTTATCACGTTGTTACTCTCCCAAGATTGTAACTTTGATGGCACGAAAAAAGACTCTAGCCGTCAAGTGGGTTTACTGCTTTATCATACGAAATACCGGTTGCTTGTATAACTTAGTGCTCAAATCATTTTCCTATTTTAGTTTTTTGTGCTGTTTAGCATGAGAGTTTGGTTTATCCTTGCGGAGACTTATGAAAAGAAGAATTGAAATTATCAGCATATCGAAGTGGGTTCATATGTACGATTTATCTTTTCATGGAAAACAGCAGATTACACAATCACGTTTGGTTTGTGAGTTGGAAAAGCTTTCTAAATCACATTTTGATCACATCCTGCATTTCTACTTAACGCTTGGATTAAAACACACAAATGCACTGTTCCTAAGTATTGTAAACTTTTTGTTACCGTATTGTTTTGTCAGGCCAGCCAGGCGGAAATACAATATTATATTGTAGTTTTATTTTCCCCAGATTGCTAAAGGCCAAGAAAAACTAGTCCAACATGCAGGCCCAACATTTTATCAATGTAGGTCCAACATGTTGGACTCGTTTGCGTCAACTATTGCAACATATGTAAACATTCGATTAGTTTTTGTTTTATCCTACATGATGTAGAAAATGTAGGATGAATGTTTGAGACATCATCCAACATCACCTGCAAATGCACCCAACGTTTGATGATGTTGGACCTACATGTTGGAATCATTTTTCCTGGCCTGAAGAGTATGTGAAAAGAACCGCCAGTTATTTTTTTTGGAAGCGTTTTTATCTAGTCAACTTCTACAATCCTGGAAGAAATATTGGGGCAATAGTGCTACGGAATTGACTGGTCTGGTCTGATTGAAGATTTGGTCAATCCGTTTTATCTAAATATGAACTCGATGTGAGTGATGCGTGTCCATGTGTAACCACTCAAGCAACCATATTAGCTGGTTGCTAATGGAAAATAATAACTAATATTACTCTTTTTTACCGCAAAGAGATTTTCTAATCCTTAACAATGCTTAAAGCGATTGTGACCACTTTGCTAAACTGCGCATGAGACATCTTTTGATTGGCTAGATGTGTTCCACTATTGCAATCATCCCATACGGGTTCAACTTTTGGTCTTTTCTTGATAAGCTAATTGTTATAGGAAAATGACAGATCTCTAGGCAAGACAAGTAGCATTCGAAAAATATTCCATCAGCGATATTCAGATAAGAGTATCTTTTAGTATCTTTTCTTAAGCACTAGGCGTGAAGCGTTGCCAAAGCAACAAAGTATGTTTCCAAGGTGCACCACGAAATAGTGCCAATATTCCATTTCCAGACCTTTATGTTTTCATCCAATTGAAAAACTGAAGCCTATCACGTTACTAGGGAACAAAGAAGTGTTCTTGAACGTATATAAGTATACAATGATGGAGTTTTATTGACTAAGATTTCAGATTACTGAATCTTGATTTCTGATACCCTCTTAGCATCTCCTGCAACAACAAGTGGTACCATGTGGTATAACTTTAGAACCAAGATACCAGTCACTTATTACGAATCAGCCTTTGGTCTCTTTTTGACTTTCCTTTTTCGTTTCGTTCTTCCGGGATCGATTTTGCCTAAATAGTTATTTTTTTCCAAAATTACTGGTTCTATTATTGGCTTTTACGTAACACGGTCTGATTCTAATGAATGTGATCGAATGTTCAGCACCAAGTCTGCATTCTCATAATGTATACACTGCACAAAATCCAGCTGTATCCGGACCTTTATACAGTCCGTCTACTCCTGTATTCAGTCCGTATACGTCGGTATTAAGACAGAATGCTAGCATTCTGTCTTAATACGGACGAATATGGACTGAAAAAAAGTCCGGATACAGTTGGATTTCGTGCAGTGACATTGAACGAGACAGTAAATAATAGGGTCAGGCTAGACAAATTATTAGAAGCACTTAGATAAAACCGAGAAACCTTAAAATTTAATGAATGAGTGGAGTCATGAATACTTTTAACTAAACCACTGTTTCTATTTTAGATTATCCATTAATTCTTAATTTACCGCAATAAGAAGGATTGTATTAAGAAGACATCCACCGCATCCATACAAATCGGGATAATTAGATTCTGATAGCACTAAAGTATTTGTTAAAATATCTGTGATCTGTAGATAGCACCCAAAGAAATTAAAGTAGAGACCTACCAGGGCATAATCTAGAGTATGAGGGCATCGCCCAATTAGTTGAATCAGGACAACTGAGCAGGGCAACTGCTCATTACTTCTGTTTGCTTCATGGGCGTTAATTTGGAAAAATCATCGAAATTCCGGGGAAAAACACAAATTATGGAGTCATCGTTTTATTCAAGTTTTATTACGTTAACATAAAATTAACACACATTTTGAGGTTGAGGTACTTTGTACCCCCCTTCCCCCCGGTAATTCTGAGACCCAAAAAGCCTGGTACTAATAGCGTTAAAAGGTCTGGAATAAAGCCGGCCTACTGATCTACTCGTGTACATATCAAACGTTCTGTGCGTTTACATCTACTTTTGCTTGTTTCATATCATACTGGCTACAAATACAATAAGAAGACATTGAACTGTATTACGTACCCAATCAAATCGGATCGGTCGGAGTGCAATGCTCCCAGGTGACACTAGTTTATGATGGAGGATCTCACTTCGAAGCGGCTATAAAAATACAATACTACTGATTTGCTAGCAATAGTATGATGATGGTTTACTATGAGAAAAAGTATCTTGTTAGGGTTCGCCTCAAAATTTCACTTTCATTCGTTTTTCATTTTCATCTAAGATGAAGTGTCATTGTGCATGTGATGTACCCACAAAGAGACTTCTTCTGAATGAATCGAATTTATAAATCGAATTTCTGAAACGGTTCTGTATGTGTAGTACTTCGAACAGGTACAATAGAATTCATTTCGATTTGAATTAGCATGTTTTCAATATAAAATGTCTGCAAAATGGTCACATTTGCTTTAAATATCCTGCAGCACACTGTAACTGTGAGAAAGGATTAAAAGTATGATTAATATCTGATGAGAACATATTAAATGGCAAATGAGTTCATTTCTATTTGAAGGACATAATGATAAGCGTGTTTATCAGAAAAATACAACGGAAACCCATCATGATTTCCATCAGATAAAAATCATTAAAACTTGCATCATATCATATGACGTTCACACCAATTCTTCTTCCGTCAAACATACATTTCATGACAGCTAAAACCAAAATAGACAAAAAACAATTTGTCCAATTATGACAGTAATTGCTATATTCTCTTAAGTCTAGTTTACATGGAAAATCGTTGCGGGCGAAATGAACTGTCATGGCTTCTGTGATTGGTTAAATTTAACCAATCACAGAAACCATGACAGTTCATTTCGCCTATAGAAAGTCTTCATGTAAACGAGTTCTTAGATTAAAAGTGGCATATATATCCAGGCACTAATCCAAGCTTTTGACAATTGTACACTGTCCTGGAATTATGGTGGTAAAAGTACCCCTTTTTATGTAAAATAGTCCTAAAAATACCTAGTTTTCAAAGAAAACTAGGTATTTTCAGGGCTCTTTTACATAAATGTTGTCCTTACTAAAATTGAACGGACGGTACCCTCCTTTTCTAGATTATAGTCCCTGATTCATTCCTGTTTGGTGAGTGATTAGGTAATAAAAGATGACGTAAAAAATTTAAATTTTTCTATAAAGATTGAAAATATATATACATGTAGAGAGAGAAACTAAATACCAACCAGTACTAAATAGGTATTGTGGTTAAGCATGGGTTAAGCAACTGTTTAGCAACTTTGAATGCTCAAATTGAGGTTTATGCTAAGCAACTTTTGATACTTGGATCTGACCTTAGTTGCTTATAATACAAAAAGTGTATGTATTTAAAATTAATAGAATTTAGAATTACTGAAGGAGTGGTGTAAGAAATTATGTTATAGAATGTTTCCTTACTGTACTCCATAAAAATGAACGTTTGAACAAGGTTTGAAACAAAGTAAACAAGTAAGAAAATTAAAAATATCTTACACTACTAGTACATGAAAAATCACATGTCCAATAGCACATGCTGCAGGTTTTATTTTTTAGGCTTCACTACTTCTCCTCCACGACAACACTAGCCAGTACCTGGGGGGCATCAAGCCATCTCAAGTTGTTAATCTCTGAGCTTTAACGTTTTAACTAACCTTATGATTTTGAAACAGGGCAATCGCCACTTTACAGAGGAACATGCTGTCCGTAGTGCTTTCAGGGACGTGGCACTGAGAAGACCCAGGCAATGTGTTACCACTGTGCCATTACTGCATCGAAGAACACAACTGCAGGTTGTTCAATTGGGCAACATGTATTTATCGAATGTAAATGATCAGCTATGTACCAATTCTACGAAATTGTAGAAAAAAAATTCAAAAACGTATCGCTTTGTATCGCTTTAATTATTGACATTTGAAAACTTAGTTGTAATAAATAACAGATTTTGTAAATATAAATTAGAAAACTATGTTGTTGTCTACTGAGCAATAATCTCAAGCACTTCATTTCAACCTTAAGAAAAACCTTAGGTAAACGGATCAACCTCAAATCCCGGGCAGTTCTTTCATCATTTTGATTCTTTAGATAGTCGACGTACCGCCTATCCAAAGAATCAGAAAGATACAAAATGACCTAGGATCGAGGTTGTAGGCGTATGCTACGTATGATTTGATTGTGTTGGTAGATAGTAATGAAGTTCAACGACATCATTTCATATCAATACGAAAGCTACGGTAGCATATTCGATAGCATATCCTCTACAACTTGTTTGCATTCACAGTGGGACTTGAAAAACTGTGAAATAATTTAGGTTGACATCGCGTATACCATGTATGGTGTCCAAATGACCTATAGTACTAATCCTTGAATAGGGAGTTTACGCAGTCTGATCTATGACAGTAACGAAGATTTCACCTTTGTATATATAGCTTACACGCGTTCGATCCTACAAGATGGAACGCAAGTAGCCTATATACGCAAAAAGGTAAAAACAGTGCTTTCGTCGTAGATTAGACTGTGCGTAAACTCCTTGCTGAAGAATACACGCCACGAAGCACGTTCCAGATCAAACAAAACGCACAACACCACGCTCTCATAGTAAAGGTCTTCTTGGTCCATACCATCTTCATTTCATGAGCAACAGGTTGTCGCGATGATCATTATGTATTCCTACTCAATAGATACACATGGTACCAGCAGGTTACTTCTTTGTGCTTTCTTCTTTGTGGAGACCAAGTGAATGTCAGTGAAGCTCAATGGGTCTCTTTATGACGACATTACACTTTTTTTTTGAAATTATGTCATTCATTTTAAGTTCTTGTACTTTGTAAACAGTGTATACAACACACGTAAAGTAGACTTCAAATCACCATTCACAATGTCTAAAACATAAATTCATAATCTTAGGGTTCGTCTCAAAAATTCGTTTATATTCGCTTCACAAATGGCTTCATTTTCACCTGACATGAAGTGTTATTGTGCATACAGAGTATGCACAATACCACTTCATTTGAGATGAAAATTGACAAGAATGAAGCGAATTTATAAGGCGAAATTTTGAGACGGTTCTTACTAATACTAAACTTTTAACCTATTTTTGACACAACATCATTGAAGATTAAGTACTTATCAAGTATATTTATTTATTTATTTATTTATGATCATTTCTACAGGATGACCACTGCAGTATTATCAATATGGGTCCTGGCTTGGGTCCTGGTTCTATTTAAAGCTCCCATTAGAGCTGCGGTCAGTAGCGGGGATTGAACCCACAAAGATATCATTGGATTTGAACACCTTAGTTCGCTCGGCCAGTATCATTCACAATTGAGAGTAAAGAATTCAAGAGAACTTCGTAGGAGACTGTATATAGATACATGTAAGAATCATTTAGTATGTAATACTTTTAACAATCTATTTAAAAATATAAAGAAATCTACTATTGTACGAGTGAAGTAGGTTCCCATCTTAAAATCTAAGGATTATTTGATAATCGTCAGTGTCGCAGTAAAGTATTGAGTGAAACGTCCACAAAATGAGTATAGCAAATGTACCATTTTCATCACAGAAGAAGTATCCACAAAGACATTTCTTCTGTAGGATAATATATATGAATTTTCAGTACGAATTTTGTAGACGTTTCCTAAGGTTACAATCTCATCAGAAACTAATTGGTTCTTAAATTCGTACATCAGTTGTGAGTATTAAGAAGGCTTACCTGCAGGCTTTACTCTTGGTTTTGCCAATCCGGCGTCGTGTATCAAATTCAATGCAAACTCAACGTTGTGAACCTAAAATAATAGGTGAAAAACAGTAGGTAAGGATTCTAATCTAAAATAAGGGCAGCGCCCAATCAGTTGAAAGGCCTGTTTTTAAGTAAAACAACCCTAAATTTCATACAAGTTTTTTTTTAAAACTAGGTATTCCTAGGACTATTTAAGATTTTAGGGGCACTTTCACCTTCATAATTCAAGGGGCAGTGTCCAATTGGCAGCCCCTTAAAATACCTGAATTAGGGCCAAAGGTAACAATTCGTATGACAAAGAATACAGCAAGGGACCGTACACAAAATTCTTATGGAAATTCGTAACAATTTTCATGCATAATGATTTTTATTATGAATACTTAGTATGCACAAAAATACTCCTTCTGTGATGAAAATGGTTCGTATTACGATACGAATTTTGTGGACGGTCCCTAAGGGAATACTCACGTTAAAGAAAAACAAAAGAGTAAGATTAGGTTATGAAGAAAGCAAGAAGTTTCTCTATCATTTCATGTACATACCTTGTGATCAAAACTTTGTGGTGTCATGTAAAATTGATACAAGGGCACAAAATACCCCTCGAGTAGACCAAGCAGTAAGATGAAATTCACACCATCGCTAAACTAAAAGAATTATGCAAATACTAATTTGAATCTTTCAACATTATCTCATCTATTTAGCTAACATGTTGTAATACTTTCCACTACGAAACAGTGAAATAAATCTGCCCATAAATGCAGTATGGTTATTCATAACTTTTCATACAGAAGGAGTGTCTTTGTGCATGCTTAGTATGCACAAAGACACTTCTTCTGTTATGAAAATGGCAAGATTCGTGATGCGAGTTTCTTGGACGGTCCCTAACTACCTAATAAGACCTCTTTCAAAGAGTTTTCACCCATTGATAAAAGTAGTAGCACTTCAGTTAAGAATCCAGGCTCAAAATCTTTGGTACAAAGGATACCATACATACACTCATTGGGCTCAATGTTCGAACGTGGGTTAAACTCTGATTAGCTTAATCAAGTATTAAATCTGACTTTAATTCTGATTGGTTAAAGTAAGATTTAATGTCAGATTAGGGACCGTCTCATAAATTCGCTTCAAATTCGTTTAAATTCGCTTCACAATTCGCTTCATTTTCATCTTAGATGAAG
>JAUCNQ010187655.1:0-14605 GCA_032352715.1 Bougainvillia muscus
AAAAGTGCGGGAACAACCCCCCCCCCCCCCCCCCCTGGTTTCGACGGTCCTTAGAAACGACACGCTTCAAATCCTCCTCGATAATTGGAATGACATAATGATAATTTTAGTAAACTGTAGGTCAGAAAATGGAGCATGTATATTTTTATCTTAATTTTTAAAAAATTCTCTGAGTTTTCCTCAAACTTTATGAAACAGTTTTTTAGTTTTTTGTCTATCAAACACCTGGAACCCTATTAGGCCTAGGGGTTTTAGGGTCTATCCAGAACTCTAAATCCAGAACATTGTGTCCTGAAAATGTAAGACTTGGAAACTTTATGCCATGTCAGTACTTTTTGACGACGTCACCATTTCGTCGATGATATTTTTAAAATCGTGGGAAATATGTACCGGTATTTTAATTAAAATCATACAAAATTCTATCTAATTAAATTCTTAAAGTTCGGCAGAATCTTTAACATTTATTCCTCAGAATACTCAGGGTTTATCACCACCTGGTTGCTTGTAAAATACCGGAAATATTACCGGATAATCCAGACAATAGCCGGAAAAAGCCAAAACTTGGAAACTTTCCAAGTAAAACAAGTAAAACAAATTAAAAACGGTAAAACGATATTGTCCTTTTCATTTGAATTTGATTGTAATTTTAGCTGTGGTTTCGACTAATAATATAGGTAATAACGTCTGAAATAAACATGGAAATTCTATGAAATGTAAGAAAGAAATAAACATTAAAAGTAACACAGCATCAACACCTAGTAGCGTTAGGAAGTTTATGCGCTGTGTAATATACGACGGCAATGAAGATTTCGCCTTTGTGTATATAGGCTACTTGCATTCCATCCTGCAGGATAGAATGCAAGTAGGCTATATGCACAAAGGTAAATACAACGTTACCGTTGTAGATTAGACTGTGTTTTAAAATCCCTGAACTCAAAGGAAGTCATCTCTAACATTGCAGAAGAGGACACGGAGGGCGGGGGGACTTTGTGCGACACGTGATACAAACAGTACTATTTATACCGAACCAAAAAACCGCAATTTGACTGTCATTCTATTCGAAAATTCATTCATATTTTTTGATTGGACTAAACTTATCTCTCTTGATTATGAACTAATTATTGTCCAGTTGTATGTTCGTATTTTTGTATTCCTAAATAAGGTAGCGCATTAGGAGTTTCTAGAAATGTGTAAACAAGCAAAGAAATTAATTTCGTGTAAAAATCTTTTAGCTAAAGTTTTATCCTTGCTTACACGTGACTTTCTCCTTTAGCTAAAAGTTTGCTAAACCAGTGGAGGATCTAGCCCTAGTCGGAGCAAAACGATGATGCACTAAAAGTTTTAATTCTTAACAGCTTTTTGTATGATGATGGTCTTAAGAGACCATTATCATACTAAAGCAGTTCAAAATTAACGTCTTTGAGTCTTTATTTTATTGCTGTGACTAATTAAAAGCATGTCCTGAATCCGCTTCTGGAAACTGCAAATATACATGCTGTTAAGAATGAGAAACGTTCTTTACGCCTTAAATTATACTTCACTCGTTAAATTATTTTATTGATTTTCTTATAGGTGGTTTTGAAGAAATGAATGCTGCTCCTGAAGATCAAATGCATGAAGCTCAACCATCATCTCCAAATATGGCTTTTGAGAATGGACCTATTGGACATCTACCTGAAGGTGCTGGTTTTGGTGGCCCTCGTCCATTCAAACGTACTGTTATTGCAACACCAGGGAAAAGCAGAAGAGACGCTGAGGACAGAAACGATGCTGAGGACGAAGATGATGATGACGATGAGGATGCTGATGATGAAGCTGATGATGACAGTGAGGATGGAGATAGCGAAGAAGATGCAAAACAGGCAAGTAAAAGACATAAAGTTGTCGGTACCAAGAGACATCGTGTTGTTGTTCAAAGACCCGATATTGTTTACCATCAACCACCCGAGATTGTTCATCGACCTCCCCTCATTGTGCATAGACCGGATATTGTAATTAAAAGACCTGCCGTTGTTGTACGTAGACCACCTGTTATCGTACACAGACCAAATATTGTTTACCATCAACCACCGGTTATTTTTAATTCGCCAAACCCTATAATTCATCGTCCACATGCTGTCTCACATGATATGTACGCACAACACTCATTCCCTGTTCATGTTGGTTCACGCCTACACCATGTGGGAGGACTCGTTGGACAAGTAGGAGGTCCAAATGGACACGATATTGGTCATTCACGATTTGGTTACGATCACGAAGATGAGGACAGTGGTATCGCTAGTGACGCTGGTCCATATGGGCCCGATGATTTTGCTGGACACGAAGATGGTGCAGATGATAGTATGCATGGTGTGCCAATTGAAGCTAGTCATGGGTTTGCTTTTGGTCAAGCAGGTATGGGAGGTAACCAGGGCTACGGACACTCGCTTGGACACGGATATGGTCATCTCGGTCATGGTCTTACTGGTCATGGTTTGGCAGGAGCTGTAGAGGAAGGAGATGGTCTCGCAGGAGATGATAGTGTTCCAGTCGAAGGTGATGGAGCAGCATTAGGACCAGCAGAAGGTCAAGGTGAAAATGTAGATGAAGCTGCTGGACACGTAGCTGGTGCAGATGCTAGTAATTTTGATAATCCCCCTTACACCAAGTCCAAAGTACCACGAAAAAAGAAGCAAAAGAAAAGAGGAAAACATCTGAAAGGGATAAAGAAACAGGATATTGGTGGTAATGGAATGATGGGACCTAATATAGGTTATTCCCTTGGTCACGGTGATGGTGGTTATGGTGGTCACGAAGGAGGCTATGGAGGTGGAGGTGGCCTTGGAGGTCACGGAGTAGGAATTGGTGGTCATAATGGAGGCTATGGTGGTCAAGGTGGAATTGGAGCTGATGGCTATGGAGGTGGAGGTAGCGGTGGAGGTGTTGGTAACGGAGGTGGCTTTGGAGGACATGAAGGAGGTTATGGTGGTCATGAAGGAGGCTATGGAGGATATGGCGGCGGCTTAGGAGGCCAAGATGGAGGTCATGGTGGTTATGCAAACTATGATGTCCATGGAGGTGGCCATGCTGAGTTAGGACATGCTGGACCAGAAAATTGGGAACACCACGACCCACAACATGGTGGCACCCAAACGACTGTACTATACAGACCAGATGTTGTTTTCCATCCACGACCTGAATTATATCACCGACCTGATATTGTTGTACACAGACCTGATGTTGTTATTCATCGACCATCTGTCGTCATTCATCAAGCACCTGTTCTTGTTCACAGACCAGCTGTTGTTGTACATCAACCACCAATTGTTTTCCATCAACCACCACCAGTTGTTCACAGGCCCCAAGTTGTTTCACATGATAACTATGTTGCTCATGATGCACACGAACATGTAGGATCTGATGTTGAACATACAGGGCATTTAGTTGGTCATGGTGGATTTTACGAAGGACATGATTTGGGCCATGTTGGTGCCGGAGAAGGTCATGGATTTGGCGGCGGAGAAGGACATGGATTTGGCGGCGGAGAAGGTCATGGATTTGGCGGCGGAGAAAGTCATGGATTCGGTGGTGAAGGCCATGGATTTGGCGGCGGAGAAAGTCAAGGATTCGGTGGTGCTTATGGAGGCTTTGGAGGACACGAAGGAGGTCATGGAATCGGTGGCGCTGGAATAGGTGGAGGTGGAGGTGGTTATGGAGGTTATGGTGGAGGTGAAGGTCATGGTGGAGAAGAGCATGAGGGAGGCCATGGGATTGGTGGTGGGCACGATGGAGTTATTGCAATAGGTGTGCATGGTGGTGGAGGAGCAGGTGAGCATGGTTATGGTAAGAAGTCCGATGTTCTATCAAAAAAGAAATCAAAGAAAAGTAAGAAAAAATCTTCAAAGAAAGTTAAAAGAGACACTGATGATTCTATAAACGTTCTTGATTACCAGAAGAAATCAACTATTCAAACGGAAAAGGGTGCTAAAAAGCACCATGTTACAGTCATTCACAGACCAGATGTTGTATTTCATCAACGACCTGAAATCATCCACAGACCAGATATAGTTGTTCACAGACCTGATGTGGTAATTCACAGACCAGATGTTATCATTCACAGACCCGCAGTAATTGTACACAAACCACCTATGGTTATTCATCAATCGCCAATTGTCTTCCATCAAACGCACCCAGTTGTACATCAACCTGTTCACCATTCGCACGATATGTTTGTCACACATCATGTACCTGTACATGTTGGTTCTCACCTTGAACATGTTGGAACACATGAAACTGATGGGGGTCATTATGACGGTGGAGATATTGGTTTTGGTGCAGGAATGCACAGAGGAGGAGCAGGAGGTGGTGATTACGGCGGCTTTGATGGTGGTCATTACGGTGGTGGATACGGTGGTGGTTATGGTGGTGGCTTAGGTGGAGGTGGCTTAGGTGGAGGTGGCTTAGGTGGAGGTGGCTTAGGTGGGGGAGGGTACAGTGGAGGAGGACTCGGAGGATTTGGTGGTGGCTATGGTGGTTTTGGAGGATTAGGTGGACATGGAATAAGCTGCTTCAACGGACAATGTGGTGGTGCAACTGGTTTAGGAGGTTTACCTGGTATAGGAGCTATAACTGGACACAATGGATTAGGTGCCATAGCTGGTGGTAATGAAAATCTTATTGGACCGATTGGTTTCGCTCCACAAATACCAGACACAGAAGATGCTTCTTCGAAGTCTGCTATTCCTTCGAAAAATGCAAGGAAAGGATCAAAGAAACATCATGTGTCCGTTATTCATCGTCCAGACGTTGTTTTCCATCCAAAACCTGAGATCATTCACCGACCTGATGTCGTTGTACACAGACCACCTGTTGTTATTCACAGACCAGATGTTATTGTACATCGACCACCTGTCATTGTACACAAACCCCCTCTTCGTATACATCAATCTCCTATCGTCTTCCATCAACAAGACCCAATAGTTCATCAGCCTGTACAGCACTCGCATGATGATTATGCCATGCATCAAGTTCCTGTCCATGTTGGTTCTGAAGTTCAACATGTTGGTACTCAAGTCTTTGGTGGTGATGCTGGTCATGGAGGATTTCAAGGTGATGCCTACGGAACACATGGAGGCTTTGACGGAAATGTAGGTCAAGCAGGATATGAAGGTGTTGTTGGAAATGGTTATGGAGGTTATGGCGGATATGGTGGTTATGGGCATGGTGGATACGATGGTTGGGGTAACGGTGGCGTTGACTGTGCTCATGAACCGCATCATTTAGAATGTGGTGGTTTTAAAAAAGAAAAAGTTGAAAACAAAGACAAAACAACAGCTGCAAAGTCAAAAATAAAGAAATCACACAAAACCAAGGAGATGACTGGAGTAAAACGACATTTCGGTGGTGGTGGTGGCGGTGGCGGTGGTGGTGGTGGTGGGTATGGAGGCCACGAAGGAGGAGGAGGTTATGGTGGCCATGAAGGAGGCGGTTATGGTGGACATGAAGGAGGAGGTGGAGGAGGAGGTTATGGAGGCCATGAAGGAGGAGGAGGTTATGGTGGCCATGAAGGAGGTGGTTATGGTGGGCATGAAGGAGGCGGATATGGTGGTCATGAAGGAGGAGGCCATGGAGGATGGGGTGGTGGTCACGGTGGCGGAGGCGGAGGTGGAGGTGGACATGGTGGCGGACATGGAGGTGGCCACGATGATCACTTTGATGAAGATTGGGGAGGCCACGATTGGGGCCATGGCCATGGAAATACTTGGGAGCATCACAACGATCACGAGCATCATCATGCCGACGAACAAAACATTGTTGTACAAAGACCTGATATTGTTTTCCATCCAAGACCAGAATTGTACCATCGACCAGATATTATTGTACACAGACCAGATATTGTCATTCACAGGCCTTCTGTTGTTATTCATCAACCACCCGTGCTTGTCCATAGACCGGCTGTTATTTACCATCAACCACCAGTAGTGTTCCATCAGCCAGGACCTGTTGTGCACAGACCAAGAGTTGTTTCACATGATATGTACGTAACACATGACAACCATGAACAAGTTGGATCACAAATCGAACATACTGATGGTGATGGTGGATTTGTCGGACATGGTGGTTATTATGAAGGTCACGATATTTCACATCACGACGATACCCATGGACATGAAGGAGATGGTCATGGATGGGGAGATGGTGGTCATGGTTTTAGTGTTGGAGGCCATGAAGGTGGAGAAGGAGGTCATGGAGGCGGTGGTGGAGGCGGTGGTGGAGGCGGTGGCGGACATGGATATGGTGGTGGTGGAGGTGGAGGTGGTGGACACGGTTTTGGTGGTGGTCATGGATTTGGTCACCACGGTGGTCATGGCTTTGGAGGTCACGGATTTGGTGGCCATGGTTTTGGTGGGCATCATGGCTTCGGAGGTCATCATGGATTCGGTGGTCATGGTGGAGGTGGCGGTGGCGGTGGAGGCTACGGTGGAGGTGGTGGTGGTCACGGAGGTGGTTATGGTGGCCATGATGAAGGAGGTGAAGATAGATCAACCATTCCAAAAGCTAAAGCTCACAGTAAAGTCAAGACAGAGAAAGGTTCAAAGAAACATCGAGTTGTTGTTTTCCGTCCACCAATTGTATACCATCAACCTGACGAAATTTATCATCGTGCTGACTTAATTGTCCATAGACCAGATGTTGTCATTCACAGACCATCTGTTGTTGTTCATCGCCCTCCAGTCATTGTACATCGTCCAAGTATTGTTTACCATCAACCTCCAGTTGTTTTTTATACACCACCGCCAGCTATTCATCAACCTATTGTTCACTCACACGATGAATATGTAACGCACCCTGTGTATGAACATGTCAACAGTGACGTACGACATGTTGGCGGTTTCATTGGACAGACTGAATATGGACCCCAAGGTGAACACTTTGCTGTTCATAATGACGCTGCCATGGGTGGTGATGGTGAAGATATGCCATTACATGGAGGTATCATGGGTGGTGCCGCAGGTATTGGACAAGGCTTTGGTGGCGGTGAGATGCACGGAGATGGCACTGAAGATGCCGCGGAAGATAATGCAGAAGAAGGTGCTGATGCTCGAGGAGTTGTTGAAGAAAACACTGGTGATGATACCACTACAGAAGAAAGCGATGAAACTGCAGTACAAAAGTCTACAGTACCACACTCAAGGAGCAGACGGTCAATCTTATCAAACCTTGTAAAACGAACAACGGAGTCGAGAAAAAAGAAAAAAAGTTCGAAAACGAGCAAGAAAAGTAGCAAACCAACACCAGAAGTTGAAGACGAAAATAAAAAAGGGAAAACAAGCAAGAAAAATGACATTGTCGTGAAACGACCACCTGTTATTTATCATCCACCCCCTGAGATTTATCATCGTCCACCAATTATTGTTCATCGACCACCATTGGTTATTCGAAGACCGCCTATCATCTATCATCAACCTCCGGTTATTGTACATAGACCAGCTGTTGTTTATCATCAGCCACCTCTCGTGTTCCATCAACCACCACCTGCTGTCAGTCAACCAATCTTGAAATCACATGATACATTTATGATGCATCCAGCTGCTCGTCTCACTCACATGGGATCTATGGTAACGAATGCAGGTACCTATGTCGGTGTTCCAGAACATCGTTTTATGTATCAAGGAGGTATGGGATTCTTCCATGCTCCAGAAGGTGGTCATGGAGAAGGAGGAGATCACGGAGGAGAGCATGCAGAATATGGTTCAACTGACGGAGGAGGAGGAGGACATTTTGAAGGAGGAATGGAAGGTGGAATGGAAGGCGGTATGGGTGGTGGCATGGGCGGTGGCATGGGTGGTGGTATGGTTGGTGGTGGTTTTTCAGGTCCAGAAATGGCAGGACACTCACCAGCTGTTGTTGAAAACTTTGAGAGCGAGCATCATTCGGCTGGTTTCATGGCTCCACAAAGTAGAGACCAACTTAGTGAGCAGGGTGGTGGGTTTTCACAAGGAGAAATAAACATGCCACAAACAACAGGAGGTGAACAACCTATGTTTGAAAGTGGTGGTGGAGGTGGTATGGGTGGTTTTGGAGGTGGATTTCCAGGCCAAGAACAAGGTATGGTGAATGGAGATGAAGAAGAAGGCAATAACAAGGAAGAAAAAAATCTTAAAAAACCAAAAGTTAAAGTAGCAAGTGCTAGTAAAAGAAAAAGTATAGAAAAACCAAATAAAAAAACAGCTCGTTCAAAACGACAAATTGGCGGCGGTTCTTATGGAGGCTACCCACCATATCAATACCAACAACGTCATTCAGAAGTTCCCGAATACCAAAATGGATACAGCAATTACTTTGCACCCAGACGACATCATAAAACAACAGTAAACGTGGATGTTGTTGGAAAACGCTCGGTTGATGATAATAATAATAATCTTAAAAATTCAAATGAAGAAAACCATTTTTTATTCTAGGGCGGTCTCAGGTTGATCGAAGTAATATCCAATCTGAGACCGCTAAATATATACCTTCTGATGAAGGGGGTATATTAGATGAAAGTGAGGAAAGTAAATTACAAACACCAAAAGTAAACGATGATCATCAAGTCAAAATACACATTGAAACCACTGAAAAAAGAAAGTCTGCTATACCGGACGAAAAACGATACAAGCGTCAAGCTTACTATACAGAAGATTCAAATCCTTACGGTGACAACTATGCACAACAATCAAACTCTTACTATCCTCCAGTACAACAGTATGGACCCCCACCTTCTTATGATGATAAACCAAGAATTCATGTCAACATTGAATCAGAAAAAAGACAAGTGATACCCTCAGTTCGGAAAGCTCGATCAGTGAACGAACAAAACGAGCTGTTAGTACCAGATCGTGCTGAAAATCCACTTGGTGTTGTTTATAAAAAAAGACCAAATGAAGACATAGAGAGCTCAGATAAAAGAGGTAATGTTCAAAAGATAGATAAAAGACAAGTAATCGGCTCAGTTTGGAATACGGAACCACCAGTTGTGAGAGCCATTGTGCATGGAAAGAAAGCAGATAAGAATCCTATATTACAATTACTACGTGCTGCTGCAGGCTCGAAAACACAGAAAATTTTAGGCTTGAATAGCAAAGCATTTGATATCTTTCCTGGACCTTTACCAGATGAAAATCGAAATGCTGTGAATAATAACTTGGGAAAGGTATCTACAGAAGCACCAACACAGCAACTTCGACCAGTTACTGAACAAATGTTTGGATATCGACGCCCTAGACCGCAACCACAGAGGTTTATTTACCCAAACAGGGTGTATCACAATATGATGGATGCAAGTCGTAGAGCGTCACCTGTCTTTGAATCCGCACCACCACAGATGTTTCAAGAACAACAACAAATGGTAGAGCAAGCACCTGTTCCAGCTGAAGTATCAGGACAACAGTCAACGATAACAGACCAGGAATTCCAAGCACAGCAACCTGTTCAATATAGCAGTGCACCTATGGAAATGCAACAACAGATACCTGAAAGAATGTTCACGCAACACCCACAACAAGAACGAATGGTCATGCCTGTAGAAACCAGCAGAATGATGGAAGCTCCAAGAAGAGAACAACAACAACAAATGTTTTATCGACAACAGGAGCAAGATCAAATGCAACCTTCACAACAAATGCCTGAGCCTGGTCAGTTCTACAGACCTTATCAACCACCAGACACTATGCTTCCTCAACGAAGTGAAGTTGAACGTGGAAGCTATGGTGAACAACGACAAATGGAAGTTCAACAACCATCTGAAGGTGAGATGTTGGCTTTGCAAGATATGAAGCAAGCACAAGATCAAGAACAGTTACGACAATTAGACGAACAGCGAGGTATTACCGAACAACAAAATACGGATGCTTTTAAACAGCAACAAATCGGTGAAGAACTTAAAGAAGAAGAAGAAGATCAAGAACGAGAGCTTATGGGTGCTCAAATCAGATCCAACTATATTGCAAGTCAACAAGTTCATGCTCGCCATGAGCTCCCGTCTATTCCATACATTGCTAATAATATGATTCGATTTCCAGCAGAATCTAGTGAACTCAAGCCTGAACAAATATTCAACCAATATATACCACAGACACGACTACCTACATTAACTGGTTCGAGAAGAGACTTCAACTCCTTAGCTGGTTCTAGAAGAGAATTCGATCCCTTAGCTGGTTCAAGAAGAGAATTCGATCCCTTAGCTGGTTCAAGAAGAAACTTTGACCCTTTAGATATTCATCCTGTTGTAAATCATCTACATATTCCTCAACAGCATGCAAATTACTACGCTCAAAGACCGATGTATACAAAAAGTCCAGAACGTAGTTATGCTCCTGCAATGCATACGTATCAACCTACTAAAACAGTAAACGTAAATGAAGGTATGAATAATGATGATGATGAAGAAAAACCAGAAGTACATGTTCATATTCAAACAGAAAAGAAACAGAAAATTGCTAAACCAAAAGATAGTGATAATCGTACTCTTATAAAACAAAAAGAACAGAAAAAGAAATCATAACTGGCGGTAAGATTTACTCCTATTTCTAAGAAAAATGTGGGTCCTCGAGTTGTTTGAACGTAGATTAAACTCTGATTAGCTTAATACAGTATTAAATCTGACTTTAATCAAACAGAATTGATTTTTAATCAATTCTGATAGGTTAAAGTAGGGTTGAATACCTGATTAGACCAATCCATATTTAATTTACTTAGAACAACTAGAGCATTTTGTTCTAATAACGTCTTTGCAACGTCCTCTGACGTCCATAGATTTATTATTTTCGCTTGAAACATTCAAAAGCTCATCCAGCATGAACTTTTTAACACTTTTTTAAAACTTGATCTCTTCTTGAAAAACTTGTTTGCAATAAATTGCTGACCTTATATTGGATAATTATAACGTCACATTATGCCATTTGACAAACCAGTATGAATATGAAGTAAATTGTCAACAAAAAACCTGAATTTCCGGCTACCATATATGACCGATCTAACGCCCACGAATTAACACCCAGTGTAAATTTGAAAATATTTTACAAACGCCCACTCCCGAATAAACGCCCCTCCTGAATAGGCCTAGGGTAAAAATCAATTTTTAACATAAACGCCCAGGGCGTTTAAACGGTTGTATACGATATTACATTGCAGGAAAAATCAGGTTATCGTATTTCCTCTATTTAGCGCCGGGCCTCAAATAAGCGCCACCCTCTAATAAGCGCCACATTTATAGCGCCTAGAAACAAATGCTATAAATGGTGAACGAAACCCGATTGCCTATTGGGTTAATGAAATACAACCTCACTACTTTTATAGTAATTTTAAAGTTATTCACTTGCTCTACTATCTTCAGGAAATAGCTTGACTGGAAATTTTGACTGAAAAATTGTTTCTTACCACAATTTTATTTAAAAAAACTTTTTCACGTTTTGAGCGCCACCCTTTGACAAGTGCCGGAGGTTAGGGCTCGAAAACTAAATAAGTGCCGGGGTCGCTAATTAGAGGAAATACGGTATCTATTAACGATTTTATCAACCAACCTTTAGAAATCTGTAGTAAACCTCTAGATTTCTGCAGGTTGTATGTTAAAATCTCTAAAGAAACACATCAATATTCATGTCGTGTAAAAAAATTGGGGGTAATTTTGCATTGATTAATAAATAAAAAAAATTCTAAATTCTAGATATCGCTGGAAAGAGTTGAATCTAATGTTGTTTGATTGGTAAATGTTTGGGCGTGTTCACGTCGACAGTAGCGCCAAGGAATTCATCGAATATAAATAATACTTGTGCTCGGTTCCAGAAAGAGCGTATAAAAAGTATCCGTTCCTGTCGTATGTGATCTGTGTTTGTCCAACTGAAATATCCATGGAGAGGAGCATATCCGCTATTATATTATGAACTTATAATAATGCTCTTACCCACATGTGTGAATACCAGTGTAAGATAAAAAGAACTTTCGCGTGCTTCCATCTTTGTTGTTGTTTGTGTCTTATTGTTTGCTTTCAGCTAATTTTTGTACAAGCTATTTTCTAATTCTGCAGTAATGACGTTATAAGATATTAAACGTCATTATTTGCGAATAATATCTTTCTTCTTAATTCGCTTGTAGAAAAAGCAGTTTCAGTGTTGTAGATAAAGCTAAAATATTTTCTTACGAAAAAATATATATTTAAAGGTTATCTTTGCGAAAAGAGTTTCGAAATTTCGACATAAAGAAATAGTAATTACGTAATAATTATAAATCCAGTCCAGTCGATGACCAAAATTGACGCCTAATAGACGTCATAACGACGTCTCACCGTCGTGAAGACGTCTATTAAACGTCATTTTTAAAATTTTGCCCACTAGGAGGTGCCTCAATTTCACGTTTTACTAATTTCTTAAACTTCATATCGAGGTTGTGTCTATATGAGTTCTGAGCTAGAAAGAAAACAAAAAATCAATTTTAAGTGCGTTTTCTATAAAAACAGTTCGTTTTAGTCGTAGAAGTTATGTCAAACGTTATATCCATTTAGAAACTTATTGACTAGAAGTTATCAATTATATCTTCTTTAAAGGATCGTTCACAATCGTCATTTCTATAATATTATACCATTGTTCATCTAAGGAGGTGTGTCTTTGTGCATACTCTGTATGCACAAAGACACTTCTGCAAAGGTGAAAAATGAGTGATTTTGTTTTGAAAATGTTGATTGTGAACAAAGCCTAAAGTACGTCATACATATTACACCTTAATCATATTAACATTATTTATACGAATTTGTATTAATAAATATACGTTATCTTTCTCTTCCTGGTTTACATAGCCAACTAATAATTTGTATTCTTCTTCATATTATGAGTCACGCGTGACGTTAAAATTACGTTATAGAGACGTCATGTTAAATCATATGTCAAAAAATGATTTCTCAATTTTATTATTGTTTTATTTGGACATATTGATCTTAGAAAATTTTTAAAACAGAAGTTGAGAATATGAGAATATTTTTCGGCTTTTACGTCTTTTTTTATATGCAAAAAAATAAGAATGATAACATGTCGATATATTGAGATCTGTAAAAAGGTGTCGAAATTATGTCGCATGTTTTAAATCGATAGATATACTTCTTTTTGCGTATGAAAAAAGACTTTCTGAGTTAACACTGCATAAAAAAATGTTGTTTTACGTTAAGGATTTTATCAAATAACCTGCTGAAATCTGGAGTTTTACTCCAGATTTTAGCAGGTTATTTGATAATATCGTTAAAGGATAACATAGCTTTTAATGCACTGTAAGAGAAAGATTTTTATTCCTTCAATAGAAATGCAAAGTATTTTAGTTTCAAATTATCCCCTTTATTTTTTCATTATCGAAAATTTATTGTAATGTATTTTATTTCTAGAAGATATTGAATTCTTCACATTAAAATATGCTGTTTTTTTCTTTAAAATTATTAGAATATTTCCCTTTCCCTACTGAAAACCATGGATTTAGACATACCTTATTCGTACTTATTTTGGGGACGAATAGTTTGCGGAACAAATAACTGCGGGATTTATTTTTGCGGAATTGCTTCACATCTCCAAAAATTTGTCCTCAATTTTTAATTTCATCCTGGAGTTGCTAAGGCAAAAATTGAAATTTCAGCCTTAAAGTTGGTGTGAACACTCGCTCGCTACTGATACACTTTCTATCGATGTCGTCAAATGTACATGAGTTGCTTGTCTTGTTATGTAGGATCAGCTATGGTTGCTTCTCTTATGTGAATTTCAGCCGAATTGGTTGCTAAGGAGTTGCTTAGGTTTTGACCCAAATCTCAGCCTCAATCCTTAGCAACTTGGTTGATTATAAAAAAAACGTGTTTTCCAAGCGGCCGATCTGCAAAACTGTGTCCAGCGATTGATAGATTTTGATTATTTTTTAAAAATTTACTCACCCACGCTTTGTGCAAGCTTTTTGATTTAACACTAAGTAGGCAAAAATACAGTTCTTCCTTTTCGCCTGTTTCCCAAATCCACTAAAATAATTCAAATAAATTCCTAGATGTTTGGCAAATCCGCAAAATGAAGTCTACAAATCACGATTTTTTTAAGCAGGAAAATCCGCAAAAAGTAATCCTGCAATTAGCTAATTCTTTAGCTCGGGCCACTTTCGCGCTCGCACGTTAAGAACGACTTAAAGTCTGCTAATTCTTCTGCAAACAATTTCTACGAATAAATTATTCAGAGCATCAAGATTAAGATTGACTTTTAATAGTTAACAAATAGTTGTTAGCGTTTTAATGTATTTTGTTCTCCATCTGACTGGTTCACTAGGTTAAAGACGCCAAAGATTGTCTTTTTTTCTTTGAGCAGTAGACCGACTAAATCTTTTTTGCCACTTCTTTAAAGCTTGGAGGAAAGTTTAAAGGTAGTCTGAAATTTGTGACGTCACTTCTATTTACCGGACGATGGTAAATAAAAATCTTGGAGGCAGTGAGTCTAGGACAAATAGATTTCGTGAATTTAGAGAGGTTTTGCGGCTATCTAAAGGATACAGTTTCATTGACGTTTTTTTCACAAGAAACATATATGTTCCCTAAACTATTCAAAATAAAAATACTTTTTACACGATTATGAATAAT
>JAUCNQ010187766.1:0-12533 GCA_032352715.1 Bougainvillia muscus
TTCATCTGAGGTGAAAATTATTAGGAATGAAGCGAATTGTGAAGCGAATTTAAGCGAATTTTTGAGACGGTCCATTACATATCGAAACCCTTGAATAAGCTGAAGTTTTCCATTGGAAAACACAATACAACCTGATGTTTTCCGGCGGATAACTGCATGTTGTCCTACCGCATATGTCTTTTCATTTTTTTTAGATGACATTAAATCCAGCAAACATAATTTCAAAAATGACGTCCTAACGACGTGCTTAAGACGTTAGAAAATGACCACATTAATGGACTACAACACTTTTGCTTGTCGAGTTTGAGCATATGAAAGAATCAGACAGAAAGCAGTGACATTAGTGACCTAGATTCATTTATTTATAATATATTTTACCATTTCCTGTTAAAACTCCTCCCTCAGAGATATGAAACTGGTATCCTACAGTTTTTCAAGCAGTCAAAACTGATAGAACTTCTATGTTATATGCTATTGATTTTCCTGAATCTTCTATTAGTAGATTTTAAAATTAATAGCATATAGAATTAGCCTTAAAGATCATCATCATAGACAATTTTGGCAGGCACGCATTAAAACCGGTTATAGTAGAAAAATTGTAGATTTTAAGTGAATTAAACAATTAGTAATAGTCTACGAGAGATGCTAGCAATCATTAAAACAACTGGGAGAAGAGTATTTTATCTACGTCAAAAATCTGCAAAGTCAACCTAATAAATAAAGGAATGACGAAAGAAAAATCATACCATTGTAACTTGCAATGGTATGTTTCCTTTCGCCACTCCTTTTAACAATTATGCAGACATTGCAGACCTTTAACACAATAAACACCATCTTATTTTCAGACGTCACTATAGCGATTGTATCCGCTGAGTATTTTTTGTATTTTTGACATGGTAAGCATAGTATTATTAACCGATTAATAAGCCGATTATTAACCGGTATTTATTGTTTATACTTGAATCTCCAAAATGGCTTCCAATTTTAATTCGATTAATCGGCTTAAAGATACCAAAGCAAAAATTGTTAGCAGGGAGTACTTGTACTTGAAAAGTTATGTTATCCTTTAACTTTATCCTTTGTCAAACAACCTGCTGAAATATGGAGTTTTACTCCAGATTTCTGCAGGTTGTATGGTAAAATTCTTAAAGGTAAACATTATTTTTATGAAGTGTAACATACACCAGACCTGTTTGTTTCATACATTTCTTACCTCAGGAGAAGTGTCTTTATGTAAGCTTTGTATGTACAGAGACACGTCCTCCTTAATGTACAAATACAGTTTTTCCTAAGAATATTAATGAGGCACTCCACAAATTGTTCAATAATAACTTTGATTTTATCTTTTTTATCAACATCTTATTAAATGGTTGATTAAATAGTACGTTATAAGTTCTTAATTCCCCCATCGGACTTTGATTAAAACCTATGTAATGATATTGTACAGTTACTTTCAAAACATGTTCACACATTCTTTGAGTAGAGTAGAATGTTAATAAACTCCCTATCATTACGCCTTAGTTTCGTTACAATATTGAACCCTAACATCAACTGCGCGCGTTAATGGTCACACTGCTTCACTGCTTCAACAATGTATGTAGAGCATCAGCATACAAAAATCTGACTAGAAAATAATATAAGCAAAATTGGAAAATTATTATGTTTTAAAAACATTAAAATGTTCAGAAACAGTCACTTTTACTCTTAAGAGACTCAAAGGCGGACTCAGAACATGCTTTTACTTAGTCACAGCACTGAAATGGAGATTCAAAGCATGCCCAAAGTCATTAATTCTAATAGCTTTCTGTATGAAGATGGGTCACTTAGACCCATCTTCATACAGAATGCTATTAAGAATTAAAACTTTTAGCTCTTCCTGGTGTTGCTCTTCGAACAATTTGTATTACAAACCGTATCATTATCATCACAGAAGAAGGGTCTATGTACATACTTAGTAAGTACAAAGGAATTTCTTCAGAATGAAAAATTTCAGGAAAGTACTTCATATGCTGTAGGACTGTTTAAGCATATTTGTGACCATTTTTTTTAAACTATAGACAAAAATCATTTAGTCATACCCTATCACTGGCTTAACTTGCACGAGTGTTAAATCATACAAACAACTAGATCGTTAGGGATGTTAAATTGCTCTATATCAGCACTATCAGATAAAAAGACAGATAATTAATTTACGCCAAACAGTTATTTAGAAAAGATTTCCATCAATCAATATTTCAGACAAATCAAAACCTCTTATCAACCAAACAGTGACGTATCTCACACAGTTTTTTTAAATTTATAGTACATGCTCTAAACATAGGCTTAGCAATATGGAAAAATATACCTATGTAAAACCTTACTGAGGACGATCAGTTTTTACTCAAGACGTATTGAAAATCAGCTTCAATCAAGCTTCGTGTTCCATCAATACCAGAGATAGATAAAATACGTCCCGTCAATGCACAATTGCGTTATGCATTGCTGATAGGGACGCTTATTTTGTTACTTCAGTGAGCATCACAGCTAATATATGATCAATTGACATTCTAACGGCGTCTGACGTATGGACGGCGTTAGAAAATTGTGTTTGCTGGGAATTGACTTTGCTGGGATGAGATCAACCATGATACACGCTATGCGGTCTAGCAGCAAAGAAACAAAAAAAAGCTTACCTCAATGGACATCATAAGAGAAGTTCTATGTGATGAATTTTCAGAATACGCATTTCTTTTTTGACAACAAATTGACAAAGGACTTTCATAATCAATAGTTGCATTTTTCCTCATTCTTTGTTTACGTCTTACACTATATCTCCAACTTCCCATTCTTTTAAAATTTGTATTACTATAATTATCATATGAAGGTAACAATGTAATGATTTGATTTGCAATATTTTCGACAGCTTGTTCTGTAATATACCCCTCATCTACAGATCCAGAAAGCATCTTATCATCCATTGTATATGATTTAAACAAATAATTTCGTTTTGGAATTACAGGGCTATCCATTATTGTGAGTGTATTACTTAACGTTGTTGCGTCAATTGTTGTTGCTCTCTTCAATGCTGGTTGTTCTATGGACATTGCTTTAACTAATTTTATAGATGGAATTAATGAGGTTCTATTAATATTCTGATTGATAGTTTCAATGATGTTCTTATTTTTGATTTCAATAGTTTTATCATTAACACAATTGTGGTCTGTTAAGTCATGATTTCCACAACCCGCATTGCTATTGTTTGAACTTGTATTTCTCGCGTGCTGATAGTTAATTTCATTGGATATATTATCGGGAATCTTGTCATTGTCAACTAAATATGTTTTTAATGGCAAGCAGTTATCATCTAATAGATGTTCTGAAACACCCCTAGAAATTAAAACGCTATTAACGTCACCAAGCGTGTTATTATCAACATCATATATTTCTTTATTAATAGAATTTGATGACGCTAATTTCTGGCTAATCGTTGAGAATTTATATTTGTTAAGGCTTGTATTACTTGAAAATACAGCAAAAGTTTTTAAACTTTCAACAGTCCTATCAGCTTCGATATCAAACGAGCGGGAGCGTAGACGACCTCTCTGATTGTTCTCGTTTTGTATTTGTCTTGAACATAAAGTTGTATTGGATCGATTTCTCCTTACTTGAATAATAGAGCTATCATTATTTAATTGTTCATTAGACGTATGGGGTGAATTAATCAGTTGAAAAAACATTATTTTACTAATACTATACCTCTTTGATAACAAGTCCCGCCTACTACTTAAGTGGTGCTTTTTAGGACTTAATTTATAAACTCTATGCTTATTCCTATGACACTTTAGGGTAAGTTGAATACGCTGAGATGTTCCTTTATATAAAAAATATCTGTGAGTAGAATCTAGGTTCCCTTCTGTTGTATGTTGGTTGGTTTTAATTGTGTGCATGTAGGAAGTGCATTCCAAAACTTGATTTTCAGGGATCACTTGAATATTTTTTCGAAAGCTGTTTCTGTTTATTAGTATTGATCTCTTGTTAGTTTGATACCTTGAATTAGCTAGAATATCAATGTTATCAATGCTTCGAATATCCTCTTGACTGTTTATGTTCACTGACTGACAAATTTGCTGATCTGTACACTCTGTTTGGTTTCTTGAAAATGAATCAAAATTTGTAGAACTTATTAATCTTCTTCTTCTTCTCGTTGGTAATGTGTCTGTAAGTGAATTTTCAAAAATTCTCTCTTCAGCTACACATTTTGAACGAGAAATTGTAAATCTTCGTGAAAATTTATTTAAAACATTTTCATAAAAACTTTCTTTTCTTTTTTTAATTTCTTCTTTTTCTTCTTCAGTTGATTTAGAATTAATATTTTCTTTATTATTTGATTCTTTACGTTTTAAAAATTTTGTACGAGCATGATGAAACGGTAAGGATTGAGTACGTCGTATTCTTGATGACTCTGAAGATGCTGATGAGAAGGGTATATGATACGAACTTTTCTTCTGCTTTTGATCTTTGTATGTATGATTTGAATATTTTTGTTTTGTTGTTATAATTTTGAATGGTTGTCCATGAAAAAACCAGACTGGCATAAAAATACCAGAACGTGCAATTGTATCCATAAATTAACTAACTAATTATTAATTAAAAAATAATCAATTTCCATAATACTAATTATGTTTACAAAGTATAAAAGGTAGATATTAGATTGAATAATAATGATGCATAACGTCACTTTTATCCAATATAAAAACTTGCATTGAAGTTTCAAGAAACTAAATCCTGTCAAGAGAAAATGGTCTATAAAAGTAAATTTTTTACAATAACCGTATTTTACATACTTCCTGGATTGAAAGGAAATTTTGAAAGAGAACATCCGTTTTTTCGTTTCGCTGAAAGACTCTTTCATATAACTATATCGAATTAATAGTTTGGGGAAATCGAAAAGAGTTTTTAAAAATTCTTGATCGTTGAGTCAACGTCTTATTGCACCAAGCTCACTTTGACATGACATTCAATCAACATCATAAGAACATCAAGATTGACGTTATTTAAACGTTCTCCCAGCTAAAATAGAACCAAGATTGACGTTTTAGCGACATCCTGACGACGTCTCAACCTCGTAGGGACATCGTTAGTACGTCATTTTCGAGATTATGTTTGCTGGTCTATGTATGCTGAATTAGGTACTGTCCACAAGATTCGTATCACAAATTGTACCATTTCCATCACAGGAGAAATGCACAAAGTTGGTGTGAGTTCGATCCTCACAACTTCTAATATAACACTTGAACACTTGAATGAAAATTGAAAATTTCCTTCAGGATTGTTGTGACCATTTTGTTATCACCAAACATTGACCCTTTAATGCACGATGTTGTAAAATGGCCACACGTACTTAATATGATCATTTTCAGACATTAAATGGTTAAAGGGTTAAGCTTAAAAGAATCATGGTTAAGATCCGGCCCTTGCATTTTCTTAAATTTACTAATAAATACCCGCCCCTATAAATACCCGCCCCTAATTTGAAACAAGTAAAAGTAAAGGAGGTTGGTCAAATGTTAATATTATTAACTGGTTGCCCTCCCGCTCCCAGGTATTATTTTTTTAAAGATCAATAACTACTATAAAACTTCATGCAAAACGGAAATAAACTTCCCCCTGTACTTTTTGTCTATACTGTATAACAAATGGTGGTACCCAAATATCCTGCAGTTATCTATCGCAGAAAAATCAACAACCTCTACGGATAACTGTAGGTTGTTTAAACCTTATGACATATATTTTTATGCACTAGCTACCAACAAAAAGAAAAGGTTTTTTCCTCAAAAATAAAACGTTTTAACCTGTTTTTAACCCCTCACCATAAATCTGGTCATAAAATGGTAACATGGTCTCTGTTAATTAACCTCTATTGTATTAACCTACAGCTACTATACAGTGTCGGATTTAGTGTCGGATTTAGACAAAGCACGAAGATGGAGAATAAAACTAATAAACTTTTAACTGTTTAACACATGATCATTAGCCTTTAAACTTTTAACTATTAAAAGATTTATGACTTTTGTGCTACATTTTATTGCTTTGCCTTAGTTAAAAGTTTGTTCTGGATCCACCTCTGACATTTTCAAGTCAGATTATTTATTAAAAAATCCAAATACCTCGTTCCCGGGACCTATCCGTTATTTAAAAAGTGGAGTGGCTCTGGGAACGAGATTGCAAATACGAAATAAATAATTATATCACATAACAAATTTCAATTAGAACTGATTAGAATTTCCACAGGTTGTATGATGATAAAATCTAGAAAGGAAAACATTTAAGATTTTTGGTCTAGTCACCTGGAAATACAGCTGCCAAACAAATATTAAACAAACAGTCTCTTGTTCATATACAATTTAAAAAGTTAATATTATTTTAATTTTTATTACGGAAGCGAGATATTAATAATCGAGTCGTTGAAATTAGTAGAATGTCTATCCGTGTTGACCCAGTATATATGTAGGATGCAGAGGAGGAGAACCCAGAACACGATTCAACCAAGACAACAACAAAAAGAAAATTTGAACCGATGTTATTGATTTTTTTAATCTCCACCTTGGTGTTCTGACTCAGTCTAAGGACAGTTCATTTCGCCCGCAACGACTTTCCATGTAAACGTGTAAAATCCTTAACATCTATTCGTTGACATACTGTATTTACTCGAATGAGCGACCCCCTTTCATGACCACCACTCTCGAATGAGCGTCCCTCCTACTCTCTGAAAGGGGCTCTCATTCGCAAAAATATTGGAAATTTCGTAATACAGCAAAAATGCAAGCAATTAAACTTGTACTGCATGACTATTCCATTAAGTACATATTAGTAAATACCAAATAGGGACATGGAAATAGTTGGAACTTGTTATTAAATACGAAAACTTATAACTCTCTGTTCGGTTGTAAAAAAAATATGGGCGCCTCCTCGAATGAACGCCCCCAGTGAAGGTCCGAGATTTTAATTGAGCGCCTGCGCGCACATTCGAGTAAATACAGTAATGCTGCTAGCAGGGCGTATTTTTTACTACTCAATTTCCCCCCAATCATACCCATCACGTTTGTACTCAGTTCTATCCGTTAAAAAGCCTTTTGATATTAAATGATAAATAATAAAATTTAGTACCAAATTTTGGTCCAAATTTGTAAAGAAGTGAAGTAATATACCATATCTTTATATAGTTTTATAGAGCACTCCTTTAATAGTTTGAAAGAACCATGTTATGAAAATACATGAAAATCGGGATAATCCGTTTCGGGATAATCCGTTTTCGATTCAAATAATCAAATAATCATTTGCAGATTTTCTCTAGACGTCAAATAATCCTATGGGATTATTTGACGTCTAGAGAAAATCTGCAAATGATTATTTGACATTTAGAGAAAATCTGTTCCAGATATCCTCTATATATGTCAAACAATGATATGTAATCCGAAATAGGTTATTCTGATTTTCATGCAGTGAAGGTTTTTTGAGTCGCCCTTTTCTTCTTTTCATTGCAAGGTGATTGTATAAAGGCATGTTTACACTTGCACAAAATGAAAGTCTTTACGTAACAATCTATTAAGTAATAATTTACCCCTAATTTGACCCAAATTTGACCTCTAAACAACGCGATAACATCACAATGACGTCATTTTGATTTCATTTTTGTTCTTATAGCAGTCGTAGGCTGATTCAAAACATGCGTTTACCTAAAGTCTTAATGTTAAGATGATAAGACTTACATCAGAGTTTAAGTTTAATGTATGGCGATGGTGCCTAAAGAGGCCATCGCCATACATTAAGCTAATAAGAATTAAACCGTCTTCTATCTTGATGCTCTGACAATGACTGGATCCACCATTGCCCTCTACTAATAAAAATATACAGTAATTCTGATTTCTTGATGTGCTATTTTGACAATCTTATCCCTTTTTTGCACAGTGTCCACAAATGGTCACACTCACTAACACAATCCTGCAGTAAAAACTTCAGGATTGTGTTAGTGAATGTGACCATTTGTGGACACTGTGCAAAAAAGGGTTATAGTCTTTTTTAAGACATAAACTACTATCCATCATTATGACGGATAAACAATTAAAATTTTTAAACAATTAAAGTCATCTTGTTCCCAACAGGGAGTTTCAATTAATGTAATTCATCCATAAAGACCACCATTGACCTTTCGTTAAAACAGACTGTAACAGTTACTTATTGTTTAAATTTAAAAAAAATGTTGCAAGTAGTTTTTTATTAGAACACGATTAGTAACATCTTATTTCAAAGTACATACTTGAAGCAAGAATCTATTCAGGCTTATCAGTTAAATTCACGAATAGTTTTCCTAGTTGATACTTTTTATATTATATATTTAGTTTAGTGAAACACAGGAGGGGTAAAATAAAAGATATGTTACAGTGACGGGTACAGCCCTAGTCAGAACAGCACGATGAAGAACTGAACGTTTTAATTCTTAATAGCTTTTGTATGATAATGGGTCTTTAAAGACCCATTATCATACAAAAGCAATTAAGAATTAATGAGTTTGAGCATGCTTTCAATCTCCATTCTATTGGTTTGACTAGGTTAAAGCTTGTTCTGAGTCCGCCTCTGTGTTAAAATCCTGAAATTGCAGTGGCGGATTCAGACCTAGTCAGAACATCAAGAAGGCTAACGATCAATTGTTAAACTATTAAAATTAAGTAGTCTTGTTCTTCAAAGAGTATTCTGGATCCGCCTGAAAATCCTTTCAATTTCACTACATTTTTACAATTTCGATAAATCTATAAGAATTATAGGGTAAAAATCAACAATAACAATCAATAATGAATAATCAAAATTTTACCAATCATTCAAAAGTGAGAACACCAACATTGAGACTAATTAACAGTTAACAAATGCTCATTAGGTTAATGACCAACCTCGATTCCAGGGCATTTTGTATCTTTCTGGTTCATTGGATAGTCAATGCGAAAATTTCCGTATCGGCTATACAAAGAATGCGAAAGATACATAATGCCTTGGAATAGAGGTTGGTCAATGACCATTTGTTAAACTATAAAAATAATATGAATTTTTTCATACCTCTGTTGTGTTGTATTAACCGGGTATTCGTCGGATAGTCGGGTATTTGTCGGGGTTTAATCTAATTTTATAAGGTATATCTTACATTAAAAGATTAGCTTATTTTCAACAAAAGATATTATTATTTCAAGTAACAAATGCATATAATTAGAGGATTGTGACGTTTCTTGAAATGAAACGTCATAATCGTCTAATTATATGTATTTTCTTATATTCCCACCTACTGTTTATGCACAAGTTAAAATGAATTATATAACATGCGCACTAGGTATTAAGTTGCGGTACTTAACGATTTATAAGATAATTATATAATAAAAAGATATCATTGGTAGATAATTACCAACTGTTCTGTTGACATAATAAAGAATTTAAGTCAATCCTCAACCTCGTTCCCAGGACAATTTATTTCTTTTGATTTCCGACACGGCAAGATGAAAATTCCTCGCCGTCTTGCAAATCAAGAAGGGAAAAAAATTGCTCTGGGAACAAGGTTGGTCAATTCCTAAATTTTTAATATTTCTAATCTTACTTACATACTTAGAAAATGATATTAAAATTAGAAAACCGAATAAACTCCATGTTTTTCTTTTCCAATAGCTTAATATACTTATAAGATATTTATAGTTTTCTAACCTGATTAACTTATTTACTGCTGAAGAAGTAAGTAATTACTACGAGTAGCAGAAATCAAACAATGGTTCGGTCCCAGCTGGCACACAACGCTAAAACAACGTTGTAGCAATGTTATTACAACGTTTTAACGTTGTAATAACGTTGCTACATTGTTTTAGCGTTGTGTGCCAGCAGGGGTATCTCAGTGGCTTGTGCTGGCACTGAATGAGTTGGAATATTTATGATTACAACCCAGCTGGCACACATCTGTTAAAAAGTGTAAGACTATTAAAATTTCTTTGAAATTTTAACCGTTTTACACTTCTTCGCAGGTATTTGTATACTATTTTCAAACTTCTAGATCCGACTCTGAATAGGGGATAAATAAATACGTAATCAAAATAGATCCGATTTTAAAATAAAAACAGTTTAAGTAGCAGGTAAATCGGAATAATTATCTATGGATTACGTCATACGACTATTTGAAATATGACGTTTTCTAGGAAGCAGGATCCACTGAAATATCATTGCATGAAGATAGGAATAAAATGTAGACCTGTGATAGTTTCCTCTCAATATGACATATTATAATGAACTCCAAATCAGAATTTGCAAATTATTTATGGTGATAACTAGGAATTAAGGCAAAGCTTTTGTGCTAACTTAAAAACAAAAACCTAACAAAATTATATAGGATAAAAATGACATACTAAAAAGGAATTAAATATCATCCAATAAAAATGCTTTCGTTAAATCTATACTAATTCAATACGTAGAAGTAAGTCAACTGTTTTACGCACAGCATGAAAATCGGGATAATCGATTTCGGAGCTGATTTTTTCTAAATGTCAAATAATCACATGCAGATTTTCTCTAAACGTCAAACAATCATAAGTAATTCAAAACGGATTATCCCGATTTTCATACGACCGTTATTTTTAATAACTATTTTTGTGTACTGGGATTTCTTTAAAGAAATACCAGTTATTGGCTTAGCCAAAAGCATAGAAATCACTCTCCTTCACAGGTATGTAATCCCGTTATTAGTCTGAACACAGAATGAACAGTATCAATATATAAAACACAGATATTGAACGATAAGTAGCCTACCTCATAGACCGCTTCGCTGAAGCTCCGCCTGGTCTATCACCACTCGTCGACCTTTGCGTCCACGACTCAACAGCTTGGCTGTTGAGCTTGCACATGCGCATTAGAAATTACTAACGGGAATATCCGAAGCGATATAAACATAAACGACCTTAAAACAAGGTGGTCCTAGTAATACCGTGAACGCATAGCAGTATATCAGTGGTGGTAGACCAAGCAAAGTGCAACGAAAGCGGTCTACCTAAGAAGGCTAACGATAAGTTGACTCTTGTTGAATAATATATTTTCATTTTGGTAACCATGTAAAGTTCACGAAATTAAATCACAAAAGGGGTTATAAGAAATGTCATCAATTAGAGACGATGTTGGACTAATTTGTTAATGGTCTGTAATTACATACAAGTTATTAACTCTACCTAGACTGGGCTTTTTTGTATTCACCAGGATTGGCAGTAGGCCCTCCATCAATAACTTTCGAACCACTAAATCAATAACAATGAAACTTGACAAGACAATAATTACCAAAATGAACAATTTGAAATAAAAACAAATTAGATGACGACATTGGTCTTTCATCACAAAATATTTGAAAAACGAGATAAGTTTGTCTCAGAAAAACTGGCATAAAATCAGTTTGAATAAAGATTTTCTTTCTTATCTGTTTTCGTTTTTTTGCTCCGTAAAAGATTGTGCTTTTTAGACCAGACTAGATTCAATCCGGAAATTGCAAATTTTTTCCGACATTGTGCCCAAAATTTGAAAAATCGTGGAAAATTGTGGAGAATCGATAAACCTTCAGGAATTGAGACTTTTGGACCAAGTTTCAAGTCAAAATGTTGATTTTAATATAAGTTTTTACTTATTTGTAATTTTAGAAATTTAGAGCCACTGCTGGGATTCAAAGATAAGTGTGTCTGACGAATGACCTATAACTGAGAAACCACATTGCCTATATAAAGCCAAAATTTGTGAGATTGTAGGTTCGTTACCATAGTATAATTTGGCAAATCATCCTAGGCTAGAGGTTAACATACTGTGGGTAAAAAACCCATTCTAACTCTCCAGGCTTAACCCTTATATTGCTAGCGGTTTAAAGGGTTTTCCATCTTTCTAGGACTAGGGGGTGGGACATTCATCCCATCGACCCCTAACGCCTCTATTACTCCGGAAAACTGTATGCTGGCAACTGAAAACTTGGAACATCTTTCGTTAGTGTCGTCATTATATGTGTTGTAATTCCCTGAAAAGGTTTACTTTACTAAAACTTCTTAAAAAATCCGATCTAACTAAACTGTTTTAAGTCAGTGATATTAATGATTCTAGCGGATAAGCTGAAAATTACCAACAAAATTATAACACAGAAATATCGGAAAAATTCTCCAAGAAATCGGTAATAACTTAATTTAATCTTAAAGCTTTTGTTAGAATATACAATTGCAACAAGTTTCAAGTAAAACGAAGTATTTAATAAAATAATATTACCATTTTCATTAAAAAGAAAAATTTGACTATAATCTGTATGGATTAATAGCCAATAACGGCTAAAATAAACATAAAAATTCATGAAATATTTCGGAAATATAGGAACTGAAAAATCACATATTCATATAAGTCAGAAGCAACAGAAAAGTCTGGATTTTTATCCAGGTGCCCTCGAGGGGGGGGGGGGGGGGGGGGGGGGGGGGGGGGGGGGGGGGGGGGGGGGGGGGGGGGGGGGGGGGGGGGGG
>JAUCNQ010187988.1:2502-14596 GCA_032352715.1 Bougainvillia muscus
CTCTGAATAGGGCTATATCAACTACTGATGGTCCGTTTGTGATACTTTGAATAGGGCTTTATCAACTACTGATTGTCTGTTTGTGATACTCTGAATAGGGCTATATCAACTACTGATGGTACGTTTGTGATACTCTGAATAGGGCTATATCCACTACTAATGGTACGTTTGTGACGCTCTGAATAGGGCTATATCAACTACTGATGGTCCGTTTGTGATACTCTGAATAGGGCTATATCAACTACCGATGGTCCGTTTGTGATACTCTGAATAGGGCTATATCCACCACTGATGGTCCGTTTGTGATGCTCTGAATAGGGCTATATCAACTACTAATGGTCCGTTTGTGATACTCTGAATAGGGCTTTATCCACCACTGATGGTCCGTTTGTGATGCTCTGAATAGGGCTATATCCACCACTGCTGGTCCGTTTGTGATACTCTGAATAGGGCTTTTTTGTTTTCTTTAGATCAAAATTTAAACGATACCGATACTTTAACCTACGCTGAACGTCAAGCTGTACTCGAAGAGACAGAAGAATCTAACGAAATTCTATATTATATCCCGAAAATACTTCATATGTTACAACAACCAAGTGAAAATAGTAACGAAACAGTTCCGTTTCCAAATCAACCTATTTTTATTATGCATGATAAGTCCGGACGCTCGGTACCAAATGTTGGAACTACACTTAAACCATGGATTGTTACTGCCAGTTTAGTTAAAGGCTATGGTGATCCTAACGCTAAATTAACCGGTAACGTTAGTGTTACCTTTATTAATGGCACAGCAAATTTTACAAGTTTAGGTATTTCGCATAGTGGAACTGGTTATCGTATTTTATATAACGTAACATACCCAGCTACTACTTCGTTTTCGTTTGAATATGGATCGCATGCGATTAAAGAACGTATCCTTGGATTTAATTTTACCCTTAATTTAACAAAAGTCATCGAAACTGTACCGTTAATTCCCCAACCATCCGTTATCGTTTACGATACAGCCGATAACAAACAAATCATAACAGGATGGAAAAACCGAGATTGGTTTATCAAAGCTGAAATTCTAAATGAAAATATCGAAGATGAATCCTTATTTGGTGAAACGATTACTCATATTCATAATGGTACCGGCATGTTTCATAACGTTAGTGTTGCTTCCACAGGAACCAATTATCAGTTAAAGTTAAACCTGTACACAGAACCTTCATCAATATATCATGATGAATTTGTATCGAGTGAATTCTTTGTAGATGAACGCAAGTATTACGTAAGTGTCATTCAACAGCCAGGTGATTGTAACGAAACTGTAGTTTGTGGAACGCAACCGATTGTACAAATACGAAATGTATACCCGGATCAGGTGGCTGGGAATTTAGGACTGAAAGGTGAAGAATGGAATATAAATGCGCATGCGTGTTTACTAGATGGATCCGGTTCGTTACTTGGAACAACAACAATGAAAATCCCTAAGTCTGGAGAAGTACAATTTACAGACCTGAAATTTGATTTCATGTTAAGTGACGTTGAAATTTGTTTTGATGTTACAGTGACACCAAATCATGAAAAATATTCCAACTTGACAGCGAAAACTGAACTTTTTGATATCAAAGAAAGGATGTTTTACATAGCTGTTGTTCAGCAACCTGGTGATGCAAATGAGACATTACCATTCGGCCAGCAACCAGTCGTTGAAGTTCGTGACCTGGGTACTGGTTTGAAAGCAGAACCACTTAGGGTCATATGGGATATATCGGTAACCTTGGAAAGGAGTGTAAATAATGGTTTATTGTCAGGTACACATACAAAAGAAGTTATTGGCACAATGGCAAATTTTACAGATTTGGTTATTTCAGCATGGGGTGTTGGTTTTGTTCTAAAGTTTGAAAGCAATTATGGACATGTTGTAAGTGTACCTTAAAAATCTTGCTATATTTATCTTAGGGTGAAGTATGCACAAATACACATATCCTGGGATGTAAACAAAACTTGAACTAACAACTGGTTACTATGGAACCGTCTCAAAAATTAGCTTTATAAATTCGCTTTATTTCTTTCAATTTTCATCTTAGATGAAGTGTTTTTGTGCATACTTTGTATACACAATAACACTTCATGTCAGATGAAAAATAAGCGATTTGTGAAGCGAATTAAAGCGTACTTTTGAGACGAACCCTAAAACAGTAGCTGCGAGAAAAAAAATGTTATCAATCAGCACAAATCTGTAGTTATATCCTTCGGAAAACACAAGGCCTTAGTTGGCACAATACCTCCTGGATGTCTTATCCCGATGAACTGTACTGGTTGTTTGAATATTGCGTGACCAAATGTCATTATTTTAAAAAAGTTTAACAAATGGTCATTATCTTTTTAAGACCATAAGTCATTAATTGTTAATAAGTGTTATATTAGAAGTAGTGGGATTGTACTCACACCAACTTCACTCTACTGGCTATAGAGCACAGTGCTAACCAACTGCCGTAAACCGGCAGAAGGTTAGCGTGGCGAGAGTCGATTTGTCAACATGGTGACGTCATTAATTATTCTGTTTATCATTTCACATGTCAGAGTTAGGCCATAATCTTCTGGCACTCATGCAGAGAGTGGTTAAGAGTTATATTAGAATTCATTAAACAAAACTTCTATCAACTTAAGATTAATCCGAACCTATTCACCAATGGCGGATCCAACCCTAGTCAAAGCATCCCGCAGGAAAACTAAATGTTTTATTTCTTAATAGGTTAATATATGGTCGTGGATCTATAAAGACCATCATCATACATTAAGCAATTAAAAATTAATCCTTTGAATCTCTGTTTTGCTGCTGTGACTAAGTAAAATGAAGATAAAATGATATCAAAAAATATATAGATAAGTTTTAGAGTAATAAATCCTCACTGCGCAAAATCCAGCTGTATCCGGACCTTTATACAGTCCTCGCATTCTGTCTTAATACGGACGAATACGGACTGAAAAATAGTCCGGATACAGTTGGATTTTGTGCAGTGCCTCTAATACCAAATGGTAACAAAATGGTCACACACGCTTAAACATTTTTATTATTTTATCTCTAGACTTACTCGTCACCATTTAACGTTCGTTATGAAAATAATTATAAACCAGTATTTACATCACCATCTACCAATGATATTCATTGCTTAGAAAATACAACAATAGGTTCAATAATCACTACAGTATCTGCAATAGACCAAGACGTTGGATTGGCTGGTAAAATCAATTACACAATGTCTGACCCATCAAATACCTTTAATATGTCCATAACAGGTGAAATAACGTTACTCAAATCATTAGATCGTGAAAGTCTTAGTAATTACACCGTTACTATTTCTTCCACAGATAATGCACCATCTCCTTTCTATTGGACTACAACAAAAGTTGTTACTATGGTAATTGATGACATTAATGATAATGCACCCATATTCAATGATGTACCAGCATTGATTATTGTGAAAGAGACAGCTATGAAAGATTCAATAGCGTTTGAAGTGAAAGCCACTGATAAAGATTTTGGTGTGAATAGTGAGATTGTTTATAATGTGACGTCATCAAATGATACAATGAATTTGTTTGTATTAAGTGAAGAAAAGGCTGGAAGTTTTGTAGTTAATGGTAAGTAAGGATCCGCTTAAAAATTCGACTTATTTTCATCTTAAGAAGAAATGATTAATGTCTGTAGATGATACTGACAGTATTAAAAGGGCGTAAAATTAAGAAAATCTGTATTATACAGTTGAACCTCTATTTTCTGAACCCCCTATTTTTCGAACTATTTTGTCAGTCCCTTGGCCCTTTTCGAAAAACCGGAGTTCAACTGTAATTGGAATCTGATCATACCAATTTTCATGTTCTGTGCTGAAAAATCAACCTCGTCCGCAGAGCCTCTTTGCTTTTTGATTTTCGTCTTTCCCGCGAATCAAAAAGCGAAGAGGCGCCGGGGACGAGGTTGATTAAAAAATGATATTTTACATTAAGTATTTTATCATAAAACCTGCAAAAATCTGGTAAAAAAAACTCCTGATTTCAGCAGATTGTTTGATAAAACTGTTCATGGGTAACACAACCGTTTCTGCAGTAGGTGTCTTTTTTACAATAGTCTATATTTTATATTCTATAAAAATTAACTATATTTTTAGTTGATCTCGATCTTGATAAAAATGAGGACCCAGCACCCTGTTTTGAATACAACATTACAGCAAGAGATCAAGGAGTAGATATACAACATTCAGTAGAAAAAACACTTCATGTTTGTATAGAAAGAGTAAATGAATATGTTCCGCAATTTACAACAACCAGTGAAAGTATACGCATTCCGGAAAATAAACCAACTGGTTCCGTTATTTACACAGTAAGTTTTTGCATTATTTTTAGTTTGTGCTACATTAGAATAATATTGCCATAATAATAACTTAAAAAGCAGAGAGACAGACATATAATCAGAACACCAAGTTACCTTATCGGACATTTCTTTGTCGGACAAAATCTTCGTCGGACATAATATTTTGTCGCACATAATTTTCGTCATCTTGCAAAAAATTCGTCAATTTTGTCCGGTAGTCTGTTTCAGATTACTTATGATTATTTGACCGTTTTAGTTACTATAGCACGAGAACCAAAATTTACTTTAACCCTTTCATGCATGATGTTTGCAAAATGGTCACACGTACTTTAACAATCATGCAGCATATGCTGCATGATTGTTGAAGTACCTGTGACCAATTTTAAGAAGCATGCATGAAAGAGTTAATAGTTTATAATCTAACGATCAATCTAACGATCATTTGTTAACTATTAAAAATAATTAGTTTTAGTCGCCATCTTGATCCTTTCACTAGATCTTACTGGTAAAGTACTTTGATTTTTTAGGTTTCTGCTACCGATCAAGATTCTGGACCTGATGGGAGCATCACATATAGTATACAATCTGGTAACCTTGACAACACATTTACCATTAATCAAAATGGTGAAATAGTTTTGAATAAAGCGCTAGATCGTGAACAACTAAACGGCTACGCTTTAACTATAACAGCTTCAGACAACTCGATCACAGATCCAAAATCTTCTTCAATTTCATTGGTCATTGCATTAGATGATGTCAATGACAATCAACCACAATTTACTATGTCTACTTGTAATTACTTTATTTCTGATGATGCGCCAATTGATACAAAAGTATTTACGCTATCAGCCACTGATCTAGATTTAGGTGAAAATGCTGAAATTGAGTATGAAATTCATGGTGATATGGCGTATCTTAATCAGTACTTTATATTCGATGGAACGATGGGTATTTTAAAAGTCAAAGAAGATCTTAACATGTACAAGCAAGGCTTAGCGTTAAAAGAACTTAACTTTACAGCATTAGTACAAGATAAAGGCCAACCATCTTTAAACACAACAACAAGTTGTCAACTTACCATTACTGGTGATAATCGTTTTGCACCAACATTGAATCATAATGATGTTTTACAGTTTACAATACCAACATCGATACAGAATAATTATTGGTTAACTAAAATTAATTCAACTGATTTGGATATTGGCCCTGATGGAGAATTATCATTCTTTATTCAAAGTGGAGATGAAAATAATATATTTCAAATAACTGAACAAGGTTAGGGAATAAGTTTATATTTTTTTCACCTCAGGAGAAGTGTCTATGTGCATACTTTGTATACACATAGACACTTCTACTGAAGTAAACAGTTATACTGGTACCCAGACCTGTTTGTCTCTTTTTAAGTTTGACGTCGTACAAATCAAAATAGAAAAAAAAGGGGGCTGGATACGAGGTTGAGGCAATAAAACTTGATTGGAAACCCACTTCTGACGGAGCATTATTTTAGGTTTACTTCGTATCGTATTATTGTACATATTCCAACTGCGTGCGGATCTTCGATTATGGTTGGATTTGTGTTATGTAATAATTATTTGTATTATTGTACTATTCCAACCGCGTATAGCCTTCCTAGGTAGACCGCTTTCGTTGCACTTCGCTTGGTCTACCGCAACTGATATACATTATGCGTTCACGGTATTACTAAGGACCACCTTGTTTTGAAGCCGTTTTTGTTTATGTCGCTTCGGATATTCCCGTAAGTTATTTCCAATGCGCATGTGCGAGATAAACAGCCAAGCTGTTGAGTCGTGAACGCAAATATCGGCGAGTGGTGATATCACCAGGCGGGGCTTCAGCGAAGCGGTCTATAAGGTAGGCTAACCGCGTACGGATCTTCGAGTATGGTTGGATTTGTGAAAGGCAATAATTATCTTCTTATGTTTTAGGGACTGTTCACAAAATTTGTATAGGAATTCGTATCAATTTTCATACAGAAGGAGGGTTTACGTGCATACTTAATAGGCACGAAAACACTTCTGCTGTGATGAAAATGCTTCGTATTACGATATGAATTTTATGGACGGACCCTTAGAATACACATCTCGGTGATAAAGTTTCATGAGATTGACATTTTTATTTCATAGGTGACTTTTATGTAAACCAGGTGCCTACACATGGTTTCTATCACTTACACATCATAATTTCTGACAAAGCATCAGTACAAAAACGAAAATCTATAACTTGTCAACTTCTTATTTACTACGAAGGAGCGTCAAATATTCCAGCTGGTATTGTTTACATTAACCATCTAAGCTCCTCCAAAGAGGTTTCCCTTGATCTGAATGCTTTAATTACAGTTCCTATTTATTTACAAACTGGTTTACACCTGCTTGAGGGATTTGATATAACGATCAACGTAGACGCAACATCGATGTTCTATCAGACATCAACAAGTGAATTTAAAGTCCATGCATCTGGAACAGTTGTTAATATTATTGGTTTGGTTCCAAAGTCTTACAAAGACTACGGAGTCATCAAAATTGCTGATCTTGTATTCAAAGGATTGAAAAAAGACACAGTGTCACTCTCTTCCACAGTGCAAGAAATGGTGAATCAAAATGGACGTAGTGTTGCTTCAGAATTTACTAAAGTAACTTGTCAGCAACACATGTATACTGATTTAAATCTGGATTGTGTCTTTAATATTGCCGACGTTGCATATTTACAGTCCTATAACAGAGACACAAGATCTGTAGGAACGATTTCACCACAGCAACAAGTTATGTTAGATGTTGATCTGAATAGTCTGATAAATGATGATGACACCCGTTACGCATGGAATGTTTTGTTCGGTGATTCCCTGCCTATCAAATCAATGGCAGTCTCAGTACCAAATGCAGAGGTGAATACAGCTTGCATGTTGTCAATCAACGTTGATCTAGATACCAGTGTTCAAGTACAATCCACCTTACAACAACTCTATGCTCTTGTCTCTTATACCAATCCTTCCTTCAAAGATAATGAACACAGAAAAGGTGATAGTTTTGTTGTTTCTGGATCAATGAATTCTGGACCAATGAAATACTACGATTTAGTCATGTTAAAAAAATCTGGAACATACTTCAGTTTTGAATCAGAAGTTTCAGTTACCTTGGAATCTGTAGGGATTTCCTTAATAAGTGTGACCACAAAAGAAAACAAAGCTCCATTTATTTCTGAAATGCTGATTAAGAACGTTGGTGGTATTTCATCGGAAGTAGTTGTGACTGATGGCTTAAAGTTTAACATTTCAACTACTTACAACCCTCAAGTAACTGTGGAGATATTCGAAACTACATATCGCTGTGAGAATCCTTTAGCCTGGAGCTGGTTTGCCATGATATTTGATGCAGACTTTGATACCATTGTTAAAAACAACGAAATCGAGTTCAAAGACAAGTTTACAGAAAAATTTATCAACTATGAAGAATCAAACGATAGAATTGTTGAAATTAAAAACATCACAGTAGGAAAGGGAAGTATTATTGTTAAATTCAATGTAGAACATTTACAAGCTGAATCTGATATTATCATTCGTGATCTTGTTACAGAAATTCAAGATGGTGGTTTTACGGTTGATTTTAATGATGAGATTTTAAGTCCTAAAAAGTCTTTATTAGTAGATGGTGTTGAATATGTACCAAAACCAAAACCCGATGGAAAAGACAACCGCTTATTAATCATTATAATTGTTGTCGTACTAGTCCTTTTGTTGCTATGTTTGATCGTTGTTGTGTGCATCTTATACCGTAAGAGCACAAAACCTGAGCGTATCTTACAGGGAAAGAGAAACTCGCTCGAAGAACCTTTACCTCTAGTAACACAAACACAAGTTACTCCAAGAGAATCTGAAATTATTAATCTTCCTGAAGAATCAAATACAGGTAGTACAGAGACTGATCATGTTATGAGTTTTAAGACTTTTAAAGAAACGAAATTAGATAGTCCTGTACCGTCCTTAAAAATGGAAGACGATGAAATTGGCATATCAAATAGTTTGTTTTCAGTAAGAGATGAACATGATAGTGGTCGATCATCTGCTGAATCAGGAGAATTGAAAATAACAGATCTATCTAAAAGAGAAGAGGTAGGGTTGTGGTTCATCCTTGTAAAATGGTCACACATACTCAAACAATCCTGCAGCATTCGCACCAGGATTGTTTCAGTATGCGTGACCATTTTAGAACATTATGCGATAAAGGGTTAAGCTAGCCTTAGTCACAGCTATCTAAAAAAGAAGAGGTATAGATTAGTGGCCCTATTTTAGACCTTTTAAGGGTCCGACAATTGGACGCTATCTGTTGAATAATGATGAAGAAAATACCCCTTTTATGTAAAATAGTCTAATATTTCAAAGAAAACTAGGTATTTCTAAGACCTTTTTTCATCAATATTGCCCTTATTCGACTAATAAAACGCTGCTCTCCTATTCTACATTAGACTGTGAACGTAGCGTATCTAACCTTAGAACTCGTTTACATGAAGACTTTCTATAGGCGAAATAAACTGTCATGGCTTCTGTGATTGGTTAAATTTTTCCGACGGAAAAATTTAACCAATCACAGAAGCCATGACAGTTCATTTCGCCTGCAACGATTTTCCACGTAAACGAGTCCTTAGTCACAGCATTTAGAGGTTGACCACACAATTCGTACCGAAAATTGTACCATTTTCAATACAGAAATTGTTTTTTAAACATACGAAGTATACTTTTTCTTTATAGAAATGGATAATATTTTCCATGTGAATTTTACGTAGGAAGCTCCCTTGCGTAGAAGAGCTAGCATTCTAGCATTTGTTAGCATTAGGCCTTTCCTTTAGGGTTCGTTTTAAAAATTCGCTTTAATTCGCTTCACAAATCGCTTCATTTTCACCTCAGATTAAGTGTTATTGTGCATACAAAGTATGCACGATAACACTTCATCTGAGATGGAAATTGGCAAGAATGAAGCGAATTTCCATACGAAATTTGTGGACGGGCCCATTTTTTTCACCATACATGAAGCAAATTAAAGAATTAGTGACTTTAAATCTTCATTTTACTACTATGACGAGAAATGTTTTTACTATTTTTACTGGCGGATCCAGAACATGCAGTGGCGGATCTAGCCCTAGTCAGAGCATTGCGATGGTGTATAATTCTTAATTATATTATGTATGCCGCTGGGTCTTTAGAGACCCAGCGACATACATAATATAATTAAAATTAATGACTTTGAGTACTCCACTTACTGCTGTTACTAAGTAAAAGCATGTTCTGAAAAAGTAAAAGCATGTTCTGTTCTGAATCCGCCTCTGACAAACTAAACTAGTCATAAAAATAAAATGAAAACAAAAGCTATTTAATTGCTTAACAAATGGTTGTTAGCCTTTTAAGGCTTTTAAAAATAATTAGTTTTTGTCTCCATTGTGGAGTTGTGACTAGGTCTGAATCCGCCACTAATTTGTACTACAGCAAAATTTGGCCATAGTCTCTTTCATCTTACCGACACATCTGTAGGGGGTAGAAAAAAAACTCATTTGATAGACAATAAGAAGACGATTTCAAAAATGTGTACTTTCCTTATACGAATCTCAGCGGTTCAAAATATATTTAACATTATCCTGAACATGTGTTTTGGGTATTTACACTATCCTTAACCATAATATGTAATTCAAATCTGATATTTTCGATTTTTTATATATCATTTTTGGTTAAACGTAATTTGATAAAACCTTTGTATCTTTTGCAAATGTAAGCATCGGAAGCATCCCTCCAGCTGTGTTCTTCAAAATATCTGTTCGGTAAATATGTAACAAATCTCTAAAATATCGAGCATGGTGGAGTGCATTTTTAGCATTGTTGCAGGCTTTAAGCCTGCAACAATGCTAAAAATGAACTCCACCAAGGACTCTTCTTTATTTTATTTAGGCCGAGAGTACTTCACATGCACATCAGCTACAAGCCTACGCTAATAATCTTCAAGTTTTCAATCAACTTGCGCCACTTTCAGACAAACCTTTATCACGTCCCAATACATCATACGGTTCACGCCCTAAAACTGAAAATATCGAACAACCATTAACAAGTCGTCAAGGGAAATTTGGAATTGCGAATATGTTATTATCTGAAGATTTCCGGGGTACACGCCCCATTCAAAGAAGTCCACGAAGTAATAGTTCCTTGGAGTTACTAACTCCTGACATACCCCCTGGTGTTATCACCGATCCAAATGAGCCGTTGGATTCTGATAGATCGGTTAGTCCGAAAACAGCCAGAAGCTATTTAGAAGACTCACCACGTGATCCAGGTAAGAAATATATACGAACCATTTTCATCACAAAAGAATTGTTTTTGTGCATACCATGTATACACAAAAACACTTCTTCTGTATGAACATTGAAACGAATTTCCATGCCAGACGCAGGGAAATGAATGCTAGTTCCATTTTGACAAGCACTGCATGAGAATCGGGATAATCCGATTCGGACTACATATGATTATTTGACGTTTAGAGATAATCTGCATATGATCATATGACATTTAGAGATAATATGGAACATATTTTCCCTAAAGGTCAATTACAGTATAATCCGGGTAACTCAAACTCCGAGAACAGGAATTCTCGTTTACTCGAACTATTTTCTACGGTCCCTCGAAGCTTTTCTAGTGCCTAGCAACTTCGTTTAACTCGAACATTCGCCAAGTCGAACTATTTTCAATGGTCCCTTGGAGATTCGTTCGAGTTACCGAAAGTTTACTGTAATCGCATGTAATCTGAAACGGATTATCCCGATTTTCATGCCAGTAAAGGATATGGCTAAAATTATTGATCGGATATTAATGACTATTGGATTCGCAATTATCACTGTAGTATTATCACTGCGTAAAAACTTATGTTGTCCTTTAACGATTTCATTTCAAAATCATTAACGTAAAACATGATTTTTTATGCAGTGTATTTAATAATTGTTTACTTTCTTCTAAGAAATAATTTCAATCTTAAATTAGATGCCTTAACGACGTTTTTAACGTAGCGACTAGGATTTGTTTGTTTTTGTTGAATAAAGTTTTATTGTTGTCTCTCCCTTTAGATGCACCTGTTAATAAAAATGTTGAAATTAAACAACTGATCAGTGAAGCATACGGTACTGTCAAATCACTTGGTCATCTTCGTCTTGATGTGAATGGTACCTTAACAGAAACACGTTCGAATATATCACATCTAATTCAAAATGGTAGTCATTTTGTTTTCTTAACAAAACAATTGAAATTGATTCATCCAAAAACTGAAACAATGATTAATGTATCTGATGTAAACGAAAAGAGTGTGATTGTGAAATTATTGCCAGAGAAAGGTATGCTATTTCTTACGGCTCTTGTGAATGTAAAGCCCTATTCATAATTATCGTATTTGATATTATACCTGAATTTGAAAGCGCATTTGATGCCGAACTTCCAGAATAAAGAGTTTTTAAGTCAATTAAGCACAACGACACTATAAAATATCAGGATCGCAGCACTTACCCAAAAGATTCTTTTAGGAGTGCGCCCAATCAGCGCGCCCCCGGTAACAAAGGCCCGGTACTATATTCAAGAAGGAGAGTTTTTGTGCATACTTTGTATGGACAATTACAGTTCTTCGGAAGCATCCCTCCAGAGGTGTTCTTCAAAGTATCTGTTCGGTAAATATGTAACAAATCTCTAAAATATCGAGC
>JAUCNQ010188099.1:0-14595 GCA_032352715.1 Bougainvillia muscus
GAGTTAGTAAATAGGATTTTTTTGGTTTGCACTTCCCTTTGGTTGTGATAATACACGCGGTTTTGGCCGATGTGTATGTTTTTAAATTTTTGGATGATATTCTGTTTCAGAATTTGATTTATCAGGTATTTCCATCAATCCTGATCGAATACTGAAGTGAGCTGATTTTTGACTCATTATACTATATATATATATTTTTGTTTAACAATGTATTTATTACAGTTGCCACGCCAATAGACTAAATATATATCTTATATTATCACGCTTATCTTATCTATCTTATTATGCATATACCGTAAATGCTCTAATAAACGCCGGGGGCGTTTATTTAATATTTCTACTTCTTGACTGGACATTTATTGGAGAGGGGCGTTTAGTAAATTTTGGAGATTTCGGGGTGGACGTTTATTAGAAAATACAACATGATTTTGTTATATTCCACTGTTATAAACTGTCAATACGGTTGTCTTTTCTGCATCTTTGCCATTGCATTTGATTCAATTCAACGTCACGTTCAGTCAATTTGCCTAAATGGATCATGCAAGAGTATCGAATTGGTTAGAATCAGCCGTAACCTTTTTGTATAAACCAAGTCATGGTATGACTTGGTTTATACCTCTAATAAACGCCGGGGCGTTTATTAGAGAGGGGCGTTTATTAATATTTCAAGTTCTAGACTGGGCGTTTATTGGAGAGGGGCGTTTATTCGAGAGTGGGCGCTTATTAGAGCATTTACGGTAGTAAGTTCATTACAATCTATTTCTTCTGAAGAAAAACATAAACAGAGATGGACACAGAACATACTTTAACTTTATCATAGCAGTAGAATGGAGACTCAAACTTATTAATCTATTTTAATTGCTTTTATATGATGAGGGGTCTCTAAAGACCTATCATCATACAGAAAGCTATTAATACTAAGCTCTTTATTGTGTTGCTCTGACTAGGACTGGATCCGCCGTTGCATGCTCTGGTTCCGCCTATGATTCCATATGAATTTTGTAGATGGTCTCTAATACATTTATGTTTTCTTTAGTTCAAAGTTCAGGATAGTATATAAACCCTACGTCTGTTTATTACAGATTTATTACAGATGACGAATACGATTGCAAATTATGATACGAGATGTTTCTAGAACTAATCAATAGCCGGCAAAGATGACTTCAATATTAAGCGTCCCAAAGACGTCGCGACGTCGTAGGGACGTCGTTGGGACGTAAATTCTAGTTTTGTGATAGCTGGGTAGGATTGTTAATATATCTTATAGCAACCATTTTTGGCAACAAAAAAAAAATGTTTTTTAAAAAATAAGGTGATATCATCATTGTGAGAGCAATGACCATAATTGGAATATTTAATTTTTATGGTCAAACGATATTGTATTGCAATTTATCTTACACAATGTCAGTATTATTCATTATCCTGGATTATTTCAGAAAATACGTCAGCGGATTTAGAACAAGGTCAAGTATGATAAAACAAAATTATGACAAAGAATAAAAATTATTCTCTCCATAGCAGCTGCCTCGCGATTAGTACCGCTTTCATCTAAGGACGCGTTTACATGGAAAATCGTTGCGGGCGAAATGAACTGTCATGGTTTCTGTGATTTGTTAAATTTTTCCGAGGAAAAAATTTAACCAATAACAGAAGCCACGACAGTTCATTTCGCCTATAGAAAGTCTTCATATGTAAACGTGTCCTAAGAAGAAGTGTCTTTGTGCATACTTTGTACTCTTAGATGCCTATATTATTCTTATTCTTATTTTATTCTTATTACTATTAGCCTATATTAATGTGGCTATATCATTATTTAGTACATAATTAGTGCTTTTTTGTAATAACAGTCGATGTGAATTACAAAGTACCATGAACTGCTTGGTATTATGTATTCTTGCATAAATACGTATTATTAATGGTAAAAGCATAAAGAAATACCCAAGACCCAAGACAGGTCAAGTTTGTAAACTCCAAAAGTTAATAAACGGGGAGTCCTAATAAGCTCAGAGGGTGGGAATTTTTTTCAAAAAGACTAAACGTTTATTTGGCACCTAACAGTATGCACAAAGACACTTCTTCATGATGAAAACTGAAACAATTTTCTACACGAAGTTTTTATATAGTTTCTAATCAATTCCTCAGAAGTTTAAAATATGATTAGCTTTAAGTCTTGTCACTGACAGATATCTCCTACCGACTAATAATCATCATTATTGTGTATCGTAAATGCTCTAATAAACGCTGGAGGAGTTTATTTAATATTTCAACTTTTTGACTGGGCGTTTATTGGAGAGGGGCGTCTATTAGAGAATACAACATAATAAAGCAGCAGCAGGAGATTTTTGGGGTGGGCGTTTATTAGAAAATACAACATAATTTTTATATTACACTGTTATAAACTGTCAATAAAGTTGTATTCTTCTCCATCTTCGTCAACGACCATTGCATTTGATTTGAATTCAACGTCACGTTCAGTCAATTTGCCCAAATTGATTTTACAAGAGTATCAACCGTTAGAATCAACCGTTTGTGTTCATGACATGACTTGTTTTATGCCTCTAATAAACGCCGGGGGCGTTTATTAGAGAGGGGCGTTTATTAATATCTCAACTTTTTGACTGGGCGTTTATTGGAGAGGAACGTTTATTCGAGAGTGGGCGTTATTAAGAGCATTTACGCTATTAAGAATATATACGATGTCATAGGTAATTAACTTAGAAGATAATGACATCATAAGCAAAAATATTGACGTAGTCGATAAACTAAGGATTTGATTTTACTTATCTAATTACCAAAGGAAATTGCACTACCAAACAAATTAAAACATTAAACTGGATATACATTACACGTAATCATCACCATCCAATCAGATGGGTTTTATCGAATTACCGGTTTAGATGTGGATATAGATTTATGGATGACCAGTTTAAGATGTCGGTGTTTCAATCATATCATTTTATTGTAAGATGATGAATTGGATTAACTTATTTAGTGCCGCAAAGCCGCTGTTAAGTAGCAGAAATGAAACAATGATTCGTAATCACTTACATCTTCAGCACCAACCTCGATCCAAGGGCATTTTGTCTCTTTCTAATTCTTTGATTTATCCAAAGAATCAGACAGAAACAAAATGCCCTGGGATCGAGGTTGCTTCAGCACTGAATTGGATTAAGTATGACAAATCGAAACGAAAAATATAAAATAAAACATTATTATGCTGATCGACATCAAACCATCTTTATGGTAGCAAGAATCTCAACTACACAGGACAAGTAAGTTAGAGACAAGCTTTTAACTAGGCAAAGCAATAAAATGGATAATAGAAGATATGGTCATTAACCTTTAGGGACCGTCTCAAAAATTCGCTTAGATTCGCTTCAAATGCGCTTAGCAATTCGCTTCATTTTCATCTTAGATGAAGTGTTATTGTAACACTTATGTGTTATTGTATCTAATTGTATCATGTAAGATGAAAATGAAGCGAATTGCTAAGCGAATTTGAAGCGAATTTTTTGAGACAGTCCCTTAGATCATGTGTTAAACAATTAAAGGTTTATTAGGCTGGACCGTTCACAAAATTTGTACGAACCACTTTCATCACAGGAGAAGTGTTTTTGTGCATACTATGTATGTACAAAAACACTCCTTCTGTATGAAAATTGATACGAATTGCCATACAAATTTAGTGGACGGTCCCTTAGTTTTAGGAAACGTTTACATGGAAAATCGTTGAGGGCGAAATGAACTGTCATGGCTTCTGTGATTGGTTGAATATATCCGACGGAAAATTTAACCAATCACAGAAACCATAACAGTTCATTTCGCCTATAGAAAGTCTTCATATAAACGTGTCCTTAGAGTCCATCTTGATGCTTTGTCTATGTCTAAATATGCCACTGTAGAATACACCATGTGATTTTCTGATTTTGTGACAGCTAGACGGAGAATTATCTGCGTCATTAAATTATACAAAAACAAAATGACCCTAGACCTTTAGTGCCAAGTATCCAATTAAATAGACATACATACTTCAGCTATCCTGCAGTATTTTGGTGCAGGATTGTTAAAGGCAGTGTGACACTAGGTATTAAAAAGGGCTAGGATCGATTGATGAAGCTAAAGTATTAACAGAGTCAGATTACGAACAGGTATATATACACAAGCCTTCTCTGACCTTATTGCTTCGTGATAGTATTTGATGGTGGTGAAGAGAAATTTGTCCGAGAATTAAAGAGAAGAGGATTAATGGGCTTACCTGAAAAATGTTGTTTTCTCTGGAAAATAGCGTAATTTGTTAAAATTAAACAGAGAGGATGCTCAACGTAGTTAAGGCTGCATTGGTAATTTATAAGAGAGTATTAGTAGCCCTATAATATTGTTTCTGAAGGTGATAGAGAATATTAAAAGAAATTATTTGGCGAAATTTTTATATTTTCATATTACGTCATTTTCGAGTTATCAGCCTTGAAAATTATTGAGACGGACGTTAATTTACGTTTTCTTTGGCCGATTTAATCTTTTTAAAACATCAAATCCGGAAAACTTTTGCATTGAGAAATGTATTATACTTAGAGTAAGGTATATAATTCGTTTTTTTTTAAATTTGGTTACCTACTGGGGAGCAATTGAGGAAAAACTGAAATCCGGGGGGGTAATTCCATTTTATACCGTTTTTCGAGCGATTAAAAGAAACATATGACGAAACTTTTTAGAAGATACTCATTAGTTGCCATTTGGACACCATAAAAAAGCTAAGTTTGCGGGTTCATGAACATATTTTTTTACCCCCGGATTTGACAAAAGTGTAAATAACTTCGGTTAAAATTATGGTGTACCCGCAAACTTAGCATTTTCTTACTCAAAACACCATTTCCCTTCATGAAATCATTAATAGGTGGCATGAAATTGAACCATAATCGCGCGAATATTTTCTGCAACCTTAACCGCGTTGAGTGCTAGTTTTATCTGGGTAACTCAAAAATGGTAACAGCCGTTACAGTCGTTTATTCCAACAATTTATTCGATCTAAAGATTCAGGCAGTACTTTGCTTTTACCTAGTCACAGCAGTAAAATGGAGTGGCGGATCCAGTCCTAGTCAGAACAGCACGATGAAGTACTAAACATTTTAATTCTTAATAGCTTTTGTATGATAATGGGTCTTTAAAGACCCATTATCATACAGAAGCAATTAAAATTAATGAGTTTGAGCTTGTTTTTAATCTCCATTCTATTGCTTTGACTAGGTAAAAGCATGTTCTGAGTCCGCCTCTGAAAATGGAGATGAATTTTTAATTGCTTTCTTTATGATGATGGGTATAAAAAGCTATATTAAGAATTAAAATAATTAGGCCTTTCTGGTGTTGCTCTGATTAGGGCTGGATCCACCACTAAAGAAAATCGTTAAAAATAAAAAGGTGGAAGATCTAAATACACCAGCAGGATGAAGAAACAAAATTCATAAATGACTATAAGTTATACACGGTAACAGGTCCACAACCGTTAATGTCATTTTAAGGCCATCACTCGGCTGGTTGGGTAAGACATAAAATGATATTGAATTTTACTCGAATTCCAAATCGGGATATAAAAACAAAAAATATTTCGTGTTGTGTTGATTTTGGAGTATATCTTTTAGCAGCTGTATTTTGAAATTTGAAATGTCATATGTAAATAACAAGAAAATAAAAGTCAATAAAATATTGACAGAATCTATCCTAAAACCTTCGTGTAAATAGCAAAATATTTAAGTTCTTGATGTTCTTGTAGATAGTGTTGCTTCAACTCCCAACTTTGTTCTTCTTAACCTTAAAACTCCGAAGGACGCCATATGGCGTCATGGAAAAACCCGAAGGACGCCATATATGACGTTTTTAAACATACCGTTAAAAACCAAGCTCTATCGTGCGATTCAAATTCTACGCGAAATTTCCGTAAAGAAAAAACCTAACCATTTCGGTACGTTTAACTGTGAGTGGATTAAAAGTGCGAAGAAAAAAGACGTAAAATCACAGAATGAAAATATGCGTGGCAACACGAGCATGATTTTGATAAATTATTCTTTGAATTAATGTTTGTTGGCTTCCAACCGTACGGAAAATACCCATTACCTTGCTGTTTTTTTATCGCATAGGAACACTAAAAACTATTTTAGTGGTTTATAGCAAGTTTACAAATGTTTCCGCCACTTTTTTTTACAGTAAAGAATGGCCAAAAAGTGACTTTTCACAAAATGAACTTATTTTCAGGCCTGGAACTGGACTGTTGCACAGAGAGGGCAGTTGTATTGAGCACTTTTGATTCCAGAATGGGCTCATTGAATATCACAGCATATTTAGTTATGCAGATATGGAAGTTTTGCCCCTAAGCCACAAAACCGCTAAAAATGGTGCGCGCTTTAGAGTCACTACCTATAAAAACAGCGGAGTCTAAAGGTTAAGGGAAAACCTGTTTTTTTTGTTTTTGCGCACTTGTCCAGTGGAGGGATTTAGAATATGCTTTCACATCTCACATAATTGAAATGAAGACTCAAGTTCATTAATTTTTAATTGCTTCATGTATGAAGATGGTCTCTAAAGAATTTCATTTCGTTCATCTTCTTGGTGCTCTGACTAAGCATAGATCCACCACTGTGGTCTGTTGTTGTTAGGTTGTTGCAAGGTTTTTGGTTGTTTAACTCCTGAAAAACAACCATATGATAAACCATGTGTCTTCACTCTGCAAATAAGGACGTATTCAATAACAAACTCCTTTGGTGAAATGTGATCCACCTCGATCCCAGGACTGTTTTGCTTTTCTGATTTGTATAATTTAACCCTATTAATACCGGGCTTTTTTGGTCTCAAATATACTGGGGGGGGGGGGGGTGTACAAAGTACGTTTATGTTATGCTTACGTCATAAAACTTAGCACACTGGTACAACATCACAAGTCCGACAATTTGACGTCGTCGTATTAAATATGACGCCCTCTGAATTTCGATGATTTTCTCAAATTAACTCCCTTGGAGGAAAAAGAACTACTGAACACGTAAATTATTATTGTTTGAAAAAATGTGAGCAATAAATTCAATGATAAACTTAGTCTTTATTAATTCCTTAACAATGATTTTAAATTAATTTTTTGAGGAAAAATGATCGCAAGTACCTACGAAGAAGTGTAAAACAATTAAAATTTCAAAGAAATTTTAATTGTTTTACACTTCTTCGTAGGTACCGGGTAATATTTTCAGAGGGTATCTGGGCATTAATGGGCGCAACTTATTTCAGATTTTTTTTATCATTGTGTTGCCTACAAGTAAATATTAAAAGTCACCAAGGACATCCCTTAATAATGTATAGAACAAAAGTTATGAGCAAATATTCACGTTTGTGGTTAAGGGTTAATAGGGTTAAGACATATGACAACGTGATGACAATAAGCTCCAATATGAAAAGTTTCTTCTGAGTGTCAAATTCTAAAAAGCTCTAAATCCTAAATGTCTGTTATGTGGAGTTGCAACAAATGGTTTTTCACTTTCAATTCAAACAAATGTTCGTTGGCCAATACTTTCAACATACCCTATGTAAATGCACTCCGATCGTACAAACAAGAATATAATGAAACTAGCTAATTGGTACAACATGACGATATCAAGAATTTTTGTTTATGTTAACTGGTAGTGCTAAGACCACTTTTCAGTTATTTACATAATATGTAAATAAAACAAATCATTGGATAAAATCAACGACATGAAGCCATAATTATCAAATCAGGACCTTAAATATATGTGTTTTGTTGGGGAATGATTGGCAAGTGGGAAACCATTTTTTCAGCATATGTTAAACATTTTGTTTCGTTTTACCATGGCTTTACATCAGAGTTCAGGCATATAGTAGCCTTCCTAGGTAGACCGCTTTCGTTGCACTTCGCTTGGTGTACCACCACTGATATACTTTATGTGTTCACGGTAATACTAGGACCACCTTGTTTTTGAGGCCGTTTTTGTTTATGTCGCTTCGGATATTCTCCTTAGTAATTCCCAAATGCGCATGTGCGAGCGCAACAGCCAAGCTGTTGAGTCGTGAACGTAAAAGTCGACGAGTGATCGATGATAGACCAGGCGGAGTTTCAGTGAAGCGGTCTATCGGGTAGGCTAGCATATTAGTTATTAAGAGACAATGTTTTTCTAATAAATTTACCATACAACCTAAAGAAATCTTGAGTAAAACTCCAGATTTTAGCAGGTTGTTTGATAAAATATTGTTTTATGCAGTGAAGTTTCCGGAGAGATATTCCGCGAACGGTTTAAGGATTTTTTTTTTCATTCTGCAGAAGTGTCTTTGTGCGTACGTTTCTTTTTGAATCGAATTGCTGCAATTTTATGAGCAAGTGCACGATCAAAAATGACATTATAACAACGTTATTGCAATGCGGAAGCCTATTAGGGGCATAGAATTTAAAGCACAACCGTGACAACGATTGCAACTCAAAAGTTTTTCAAATATATTTCTCATTATAAATACATATTACTTATTATAAGTGTGAACCGTTTTGAAAAATGGAATGATCCATAGGCGGACTCAGAACATGTTTTTACTTAGTCAAAGCAATAGAATGGAGATTAAAGCATGCTCAAACTCATTAATTTTTAATAGCTTTTGTATAATAATGGGTCTTTAAAGACCCATTATTATACAAAAGCTATTAAGAATTAAAACGTTTAGCTCTTCCTCGTGCTGTTCTGACTAGGGCTGAATCCGCCACTGATCTGTTATCTGACATAACTCAAATTGTTTTTTGCATTACATACATGCATTAGGATAAAAACTTTAACATCTCTTCCAGGGAAAGGATAAGTCATTAATTTTAATTATATTATGTATGTCGCTGGGTCTGGGTCTCTTAAGATCCAGCGTCATACATAATATAATTAAGAATTAACAGTAATTATATACCATCGCAATGCTCTGACTAGGGCTAGATCCACCACTGTACCCTATTGACAAAACGTCAAATAAGAATCGTTGAATGTCTGATTGTCAAACTTTGTCACACGAACACTCCCATTATAAACCAGTTTTTCTTTGATTTTGAAGAAAAAACGATTTGTCAAACTGTTTGTTTTTTCTCCTAGAAGCCAAATAATGCCGGAAAATCGAGTTTTTGACGACAAGGCGCGTCAAGGCTTGATTGCAGACACCACGAGTGAATCAAAACTCAAAACTAAAGATTTTAAATAAGTCTGCGATGATCAGCAAACTGAAAGAAAACTGTCTTCTGGGTATATAATAATGCGATGGTTAAACTTGTGGTTCTTCAATTATTAATTTTGGAACAATAAGTCTTCCATTTTTCGAGCAAAAGTACCTGAGCATGTTTTCCTGCGTAAAAGGTTATCCTTCAACGATTTAATCATAAAACTTGCTGAAATCGGAAGTTTTACAATTTTACCAAAAATGCTGAAGACATCGTAGCAAAAAAGGTTGTATAGTGAAAACATTAGCCTCATTTGTTGTTTTTTAGATTTCAAGAATATAAGAAATGCACAAACATGTTGATGAGCTTCGGTAATAATATAGAACTTTTCAGTAGTCAGCATTTAATTGGTCGTTTGCGACGTATAGAGCAGCCATTATATACAACTAACCAATCAAATGCTTCGACACAGATACCAACATCTTATGACCGATGTGATATTGCAAATGCAGTAACGGCAGAGAATATTGCTTTCGCAGTGTTCATAGGTTTAGTTTTGTTAGCAAGTATAATTGGTAACACTATGGTTCTTGTTGCTTCGTTTATGATAAAACAATTGAGAAGTAGACCGACTGTTTATTTTATAGCAAGCTTAGGTACGTATTATTCACTGCATATATGCCCCCACCATGAAACGTTTTGCTATAACTTTTTGTCTATATATGGAGTTATATGCTGATTTTTTGTGACTTTAATTACTTTTTACTATGGCATAACTCCAAAATATTTCAATGAAAATTTTCGACGACAAGGGGGTAAAATGACGTCATTCTCGGACGGGGGTATGAAATTTTTGTATATTTTGAGAAATTAAAATCAAAATTTCTAAAGATGTAACACATATATATCAAATCGATTGTTTTCACGTAAGTTTTTTTTTTTTAAATTCACAGTTCATTACTTATGCTGACGTCAGCAAAAAGGTCACGTGACTGTAACACTTTATGTATGATTTTTTTAATCCTCTTGAACCAAAGTATAGTCGTGCCAAGTTTCATCAAAATTCATTTGGCCAATCAGAACAGAAGTTAGGTAGCCCCGCCCCCCGTTTTGTAAGACATATCATTTGTAAAACGCATGTAACTTCTTTACACATCTTTTGGACACAGTTTCATTTGACTCACAGAAAGGTAATTTGGCGAACATACGAAAAAACTTAGAAGCCACCATAATTGCCCTTAGACATCTAACTTTAAATGAATAAATAGACTGTAAAAAGTTATTTTTGTTTATGGAATGGTGTTACTTAGAATGTTTTATACACCAGCTGACTCTCAGCTTTTATCGTATATACGTATGTGTTGTCTGATGACATATCAACAGTTTGTCTACTGTTTTTTTCTTTCCTGGTAAACATCTGTTGTTTATTGTCATTGGTCAGCATTTACATTATGCATACTTTCCCGTTATCATTCCTTTTTAATCACCTTAACTTGCTACGTTGTTGTCAGATGATAATTTTACACACGTCCCGTGTGGGTTGTTAACATCTAACATACATTAGATTGCTCTCATTGGTTGTTGCTTGATTACTTAGTCATAATTATCCATTCTTATACCGCATTGCTTCATAAAGGATAGAAATCGTTGTTTTTTTTAAATTGTTTTATAGTATACTTTTTTATCGCTGTACATATGTAATATTTCCACCAAATTATTTTACTTTTTGAAAATGTTTTTTTAACCGAAAAGTTTCATGCTAAATTTTAAAACTGTTTTTTTTTTCTATATTAAAGGAATCCCGAACTCAAAAAGGCAGTGGCGCAGACGGCCTTTTTGCATCTGTTAATATTTTATTAAGAATTTCTTTTCGCAGCTAAAATCGGCTGAAATATTGATGATTGACCTAACATTTGCTAAGATATCAAAGGAAATCAATGTTATCTTTTTGATCTAGAAGCATATCTCGATATTTTGTTGAAAATAAACAGTTTTGAGACATTTCTGAGCAAAAACCATCACATATTCTCACAGAACTATGAAATGGCCAGCAAACTTTCGATACACGCGCGAAGAATCTCTAAATTATACTGGGAGTGCTTCTTGAATAGTACTGCCAACTAAAAAAACTTACATGAGCTTTTTTTGGTTCTTGCGTGTAGTATTTTTTCGATGATTCCTTCGGTGAAGCGAAGAAAAAATCCTTCGAACCTCCATTTTGTTTTGAACTTGAAATTTTGTTAAGGCTCTGTCTACATTTAAAGAAATATGCACTAATTTGGCGCAATTGTTGCTCATCAAAAAGTCATGCCAAAAAACTTCTATTTAGAATTCTTTTCTGTATTCTGCACAACTATAATTGATTCACAACATATTTTGATGTAATTTCTATTGTTTGTTTTTATACTTTGTTCACACTAAATCTTTCAAAAACGTTTTATAAGTGGAAACCAGTCTTCATGCCGGTTTCCACTTATAATGATTTTTTGACAGTATATAAACGTGAATGTTCACGGGATTTTATCAGTTCGGGATTGTGCTGTCCAACACACCCACGCATTGATAAGGGGACCGTCCATAAAAATCGTATCGCAAATCGTACCGTAGCAGAAGAAGGCGTGTATTTGTTCAAACTCAGTACGCGCAAAGACAAACTCTCTTTCTGTATAAGAATTGATACGAATTTTGTTGACGGTCTCTAATTGTTCACTATTTCATTGCACTGTTAAAGAACAAAATATGGGTTAATTCACTTCAATTTCATGAGAGTCGGGAATACCTTCACTCCACTGTACAGCGGGTGATTCAGAGCAGTCAGAGCACCAAGATGGAGATTAAAAATAATTATCTTTAATAGTTAGCAAATGATCGCCTTAACCAGGAGGGTGAAGTTGATGTAAGTTCGATCCTCACTAACAAACTCGAATCCCAGTACTTCAAGAAGTGAAAAAGGGACATACAGCTCTGGGTAAGAGTCATAAATAAAAATATGAATGTATTTTCCTATCTTACATTTTAGCTGTATCAGACGTGATGTTTGCCATTTCTGTTGGTCCATTTGCAATATCAATGAAATTTTATCAAACTTTTTGTCATGGTTTAGGTGCATGTTATTGGATGATACTTAGTGATTCATTTTGTAATGTAGCAAGCATTTTAAATCTATTTCTTATTGCTATAGACAGGTAAGCTTTTTTGGATCATATGATGTCTACCAAAAAATTAGCGTTAGCTATTGGCGCTAACGAAAAACGTTTTGCACTAATTTTTTAAGATAACGTGTCCACTGACAGGGTTAAATTTTAGGTGACAATTTTTTAGCTGATAATTTGCGTTAAGCTCTTAACGCCTCAGTGGAGACTAGGCTTTAGACTTAGGGGGCAGTTCTCACAAGTGACTCGTACCCTTTTCATATCACAAGAAGTGCCTTTGTGCATACCAATCATGTTCGGAAGCATTTTTTTCTGCATGAAAATTGATCACAGTTGGATCTAGAAGCTTGAGAGTAGTAGGCAAGTGCCTGAGAACAAGGACCTTGCTGAGAAGCAGTGTAAAATCATTAAAATTTCAAATAAATTTTAATATATTTCCACTCTTTCGCATGTGTTTGCCTACTCTTGGATCTGGCTCTGTTGATACGATTTACGAAAATACAGTGCACTCTCGAATTAGCGGACACCGTTCGTGTAAAGGATTTTGTCCGTCAATTAGAGGTGTCCGCCTTTTAGTAAGTTTCCTGTAAGAATTTGACCGAGGTGTTTCCAGTGACCAGGAAATAAATTGTACGCTAATCAGAGGTGTCCGCTTTTTACGGTGTCCGTTAATTAGAGAGTGCACTGTAAAACAATAGAATGAGCAACCTCGATCCCAGGGCATTTTGTATCTTTCTTTTTTTATCCGAAGAATCCGAATGATACAAAATGCCCTGGTATCGTGCTTGTTGTAGAATGAGTCGAAATACCCACACACAAATATTTAATCTTTATTCTATTTTTTTCTATTTAGATTTATCGCCATAAAAATGCCTTTTCGGTATTCATTTATACTTCCACCAAAACGTGCAAAGATACTAATTTGCCTGATTTGGATATTTTCAGCTTGTTGGAGTATAAGTGGTTTATTTATGTGGGAAAAATCTGACGAAATATTTAGTATAAGACGAACACCAACAATGAGTATATGTACAAATAAAAATCAAAAATTTTATACTGCATCCTTTCTTGGTATTTATCTCGTTCCATTATGTATAATGACTGTTACATACATATCTATCCTTCATATTGCATTAAGACAAATTAAGGCTATCGAGGCAACGCATGTTGAAATACAATCAATGGATCCAACACCAGTTTTACCAAGAAAACGAGATTTGGCAGATGATATTGAAAGACATCGTCGAGCAACTCAAAGAAAAAGACGTAAAGAAATTAAAGCGACAAAATCAGTAGGAATTGTCTACTTTGCTTTTTTAATTTGCTGGTTTCCAAGTCTTGTTATAAATCTAATAATTATGTATAACAATACATATTTTCCCGAACTACGTCAAACAAATGTGACATTATTTTTGTTTATTTATTATACATTTGTTCAAATTTTACCAATGATTAACACAATGAGTAATCCTTTGATATATAGCTTTTCAAACAAGCAATTTCAAAAAGCATTTAAATCTTTGGGTTATCGATTTATTGGAAAAAGATTTGCTTATCCAGATTCACCAAATACTTGTACACAAAGGCCATCTAGAGATGAACATGCTAATGTTCCGTATTCTCCATCAACTAGTTGCAGTTCACAAAGTTTTCAATCAATCAATAATCCATTTCCCTGGTCACCTACACTCAATGACAAAAATAAACCGAATCTACAGAATTTAAAAGGAGCATATGCAAACACGAGTATTGATAGTGAAATGATTTCTACAAACAGTGGAGTTGCTATTTGGAAACCAGATTAAAACACTTTATTACGGACCGTGCACAAAATTCGTATGAAAATTCGTATGAAATTTCATACCGAAGGAGCGTTTTTGTGCATACACACAAAAACACTCCTCCTGTGATGAAAATGACTCGATTTGCGATACAAATTTTGTGAACGGTTTCTTATGTACTAAATATGTATGTATGCCGACATCAAAGTAGACATCTTTCATCTATGAGAGGGCATGTTGATAACTAAAAATCTCATAAGCGGATTCAAGATGCTTTAATCTAGTCATAGCGAAATAGGAAGGAGAACAAATATCCTGCATTTATTTTTAATAGGTAAACTTGTACTAATAAATGACTTTCGTTCTCTTTTCTCTTTTGCTATGACTAGGTTAAACCATAGATGTATGACACCACGGAAGCATCCCTCCAGAGGTGTTCTTCAAAATATCTGTTCGGTAAATATGTAACAAATCTCTAAAAAATCGA
>JAUCNQ010188210.1:0-14592 GCA_032352715.1 Bougainvillia muscus
CAATAACACTTCATCTAAGATGAAAATGAAGCGAATTGCTAAGCGAATTTGAAGCGAATTTTTGAGACGGTTCCTTAGGTCTTACTTTAAAAGTTGATTACAAAATTCGTTTCATTTTTATCTTAGAAGAAGTGTCTCGTATTTTGACTGGTGCTCCAGCTAATTTTATCCACTTGTAAGATTTCCTGTTTCTCTTCAGGCACTAATCTAACATAAAAGGCCAGTGCCCAATTTGTTAAATAAAGGCAATATTAATTATGTACATAGGATTATTTTGCATAAAACATCTTAATTCAGGCTCTTCCTTATCCAGTTCACAAAAACTCCTCCACATTACAATTTTTGATTTTAAATGAAGTATAAGGAACCGTCTCGAAAATTCGCTTCATAAATTCGCTTCATTCCTGACAATTTTCATCTCAGAGGAGTGTTATTGTGCATACGATGTGTGCACATTAACACTTCATCTGAGGTGAAAATGAAGCGATTTGTGAAGCGAATGTAAGCGAATTTTTGAGACGAACCCTAAGCTATTACATTTTTTATAACTGTGTTGTTAATTAATTAATAGCATTACCTTTTGTTTCTATTATGGAAATTATGTCATTAAACAAACATGTTAATACATTTAATTGACTTATTATGATGTTATTTAAATAAAGGACATCATAACTTACCATTTATAATCTCTGTTTACAATTCTCTTATTAAACTTACCTTTAAAAGATAATGCTTCTCTGTTTTATAGCATATCAGTTCAAATTTGTTATAATACACACATATTAGGGACCGTCCACAAAATTCGTATCGAAATTCGTATTAATTTTCATACAGAAGTAGTGTTTTTCTGCATACTTAGTATGCACAAAAACACTTCTTCTGTGATGAAAATAGTTTGTATTACAATACGAATTTTGTGGACGGTCCCTTATACACATGTTATAAGGGACCATCCACAAAATTTGTATCAATTTTCGTAAGAAGAAGTGGATGGCTTCATAATTCACTTCATTTTCATTACAGATGGAGTGTCATTGTGCATACAAAGTATGCCCAATGACACTCCATCTGTGATGGAAATGATACAAATGCTATATGAATTTTGGTAACATTTCAAAAATACGCTTTATAATTCTAAGATGAGAATTAGGTAAATGAAGCAAATTTTTGAGACAAACCTTATAAACAAACCAAAGATTCGAATATCAAATATCAAATGGTACCCTTTTCATCACAGAAAAAGTGTCTTCACAGATGTTTTATCTGTGATGGAAATTGATACCAATTTCCATATGAAGTCTTGTATTAGGGACCGTCTCAAAAATTCGCTTAGCAATTCGCTTAAATTCGCTTCGTAATTCGCTTCATTTTCATCTTAGATGAAGTGTTATTGTTACACTTATGTGTTACAATAACACTTCATCTATGATGAAAATGAAGCAAATTATGAAGCGAATTGCTAAGCGAATTTAAGCGAATTTTTGAGATGGACCCTTATATTGTTTTCGTTTATTTGTATGCATTTTTTTCTTCATCACAGGATATAATCTAGAATATGAGGGCTCTGCAACCTTAAAGAATAAGGACAATGTTTATATAAAAAGGCTAGATATTTTTACTAGATATTTTTAGGACTTTATTTACGTAAAGACTTTTACTATCTTACTTCAAGCCAATGTGATGCGTCCAATTAGTGTACCCTTAAAGGAGAACTAACATCAAAAGCTTTTTTTAGCTTAAAACACGCACAAAGCCTTGTAATTTGATTGCTGCAGTTTATTTTGCCAACTTTTAACTATTTGGACCACAAATAAGCTGTTTCTCTTCTGAATGACGTCCACCAATACAGCAAAATTTGTGTCGCCTACCGTGATATTATCCAGTGCATGGGACGTCACTGGCTAGCTCGTCTTCCTTTTATACCTTTACATTATTATTGGTAACACTGACCACAGGTTGGGTCCACAGGGCTTCGTTCGAAGCAGGAAAAACATTAGATGTATTTTTTTATATATTACAGTATAATCCCGGTAACTCGAACTCGGATAACTCGAACTCGCGTTAACTCGAACCATTTTCTTCAGTCCCTTGAAGCTTTTCTAGTGCATAGCAGCTTCGCTTAACTCGAACATTCGTTAATTCAAACGATTTTCTTTGGTCCCTTGGAGGTTCGAGTTACCGAGAGCTTACTGTATATATTTTATACTCAAGAAAAACATCTGTCCGTTATTAACTATTGTTCAAAAATCAAATGTTTAGAAAATCACCTATTATTGTTTCAAACATTCTGTGTAATACAATAGAAACATTTCTATGGTAATACATTGGGAATGTTTCTAGCCTTTACACTGATATGTTAAAATCAGTTCGATTTCGGTTTTAAGGTTTTCAATTATTTTTTTTGTTCTACAGTAGTCAGTTTTTTATGGCAATTGGGGCATATGTAGTCATTCACCAAAAACATGTTTTTTTTTACGTTAGTTCCCCTTTGAAAGGCTTGTTTTAGGGCTGAGCCGTTTAAAATGGAACAATTTGCAATACAATTGAATCCCCATAAGTGGAACCCTGGATAAGTGTAACTTTCTCTAAGTGTTTTCATTTGCCCCATTTACCCTTTCGGTAAGTGGAACATTCGCTAACTGGAACCATTTTCGCCAGCCCCCACTTATAGGGATAGAAGGGCATATTGTTTCGGGACCAGACACTAAATTCGTATCAAAATTTGTATCAATTTTCATACAGAAGGAGTGTTTTTGTGCATGTTTAATTTGCACAGTAACACTCCTTCTGTGGTGAACATGGTTCGTATTACGATACGAATTTTGCGGACGATCCTGTATGAAATCATATCAATATTCTATTCCAGACAAAGTCCCTGAGATCGAAAGAAAAGTTATGAGATCTGGGAAGCGAGCTGATTTCACTTGATGAATGAGGGTGAAAGTGATGGAAGCTCAAGCATCCAGGCCCTTTTCCAGACCTTTTAAGGGTCCGACAAACGGACGCTGACCCTTAAATAATAAAGAAAAAAGTGCCCCTTTTATGTAAAATAGTCCTAAAAATACCTAGTTTTCAATGAAAACTAGTTATTTTTAGGACTTATTTTACATTAAAAATGCACTTTTTCAACAAATCGGACACTGCCCTCCTATTCTAGAAATGGCCACATGGCGTCAATAAATTTTCGACAGTCGTACCTACCATGATTGTATTATAAAAAAACATGGTGGATTGAAAGATTATCTCAGTTTGTAATGTGACTTTTGACTTAATTGCCATCTGTTTTTCATTTGTATTCTTTTCTGTTTGTTACTAGGGAACGTTTTTAATTCAAGTAAGATCTTAATCATAATCGTATTATTATTTTTATCACAGATGAATTTCTCATTTGAATTTTGCAGACAAGGTAAGTTGTATTAATTTTCATTTGGAAGATGTGTTATTGTGCATACTTCATACGCTAAGAGAGTTGTGTTATATGGAGGAAATTTATGTGTCTACTGCAGTGTCTGTCATAATGCACTTGTGCAATCGTGAAGCATTTTTTACCTTAGGGACCGTCTCAAAAATCGCTTAAATTACAATAACACTTCATCTAAGATGAAAATGAAGCGAATTACGAAGCGAATTGCTAAGCGAATTTTTGAGACGGTTCCTTAGGATTGTTGACCATTTTGTTAACATCAGATATTAAAGGATTAAAAATTCCTTTACTGAATAGTTAAATGTCTCTTTGCTTTTTTTATTCATTCATTTTGAATATTAACTATCAGAAATATCGGTTATTCTTAATTAACGTTTGAATACATATAACTCAAAAGAAACTCTTATGAATTATTCATTTTTAGAATATGTAATAAGTAAGTCTTGAATTTTCTATACTGCAAAAATGTCAGTTCTAACATTGGTGGAGACACATACAACATTCGAATCGTGAATAGTACTATTTTTGTCACCGAAAAAGTGTCTTTGTGCTTTGTTATTTGAATGTAATTTATGGTTCTTCTCAAAAATTCGCTTCATTCCTGTCAATTTTAGATGAAGTGTGATGAAGTGTGCACAATAACACTTCAACTGAGGTGAAAATGAAGCGATTTGTGAAGCAAATTAAAGCGAATTTTTGAGACAGTTCCTTAGTACTTAAAAATGCAGATGCATGAACAACGTGTGTGTTAAACAAGAAGCTGCTAGGCTAAATGACTGGGAGACAGTGCAGGGACAGAGAATTTGAATGTTCCTTGAAAAATTTAAAATGGTGGTTACAATCAATTTTTACTAGCCATTTTGGAGGGTTGATTTTGCAGCATATATCGCAGCATATATTGCACAACAGTTAATTATATATTGTGAAACAGAGAGAGTTTGGTTTCGATCTTGATTTCCATTTTGTGTGTGGGGTAATAAGCCAAATCCCGCAGTCGGCGCATCCGTATGTTCACAAGCCTTTCATTTTTCCTTCACCATTGATTACTAGGGAGTAGAATGACTTACCACTCCTCTGATATCGCGCTTAAGCTCAGCCAATCAGAATGCAACAGTGTCTTTCAACATACCAAAATTTGTTGGCTTCGAACAACAAAATTTGGCTACAACTTGAAGGTTTCCAACGGTTACAGGTATTTTTTAGTATTAGAGAGTTGGTGCTTATTTTAAATAGAAGAATTAAGAGGAGAAGGAAATATGCGTTGTCGTTTGATTTGAATAATATATCAAATATATTTGATTTCTAATTAAAACGATAATAGTCAGCAAGCTTTAAGAAGGTACTTACAGATGTTCCCACTTGAGCATATTTTTTTCAATGCTTATCGCACTGTTGATGGTGGCTAGTGAAAACGAAGCTTTAGTTCTTGGAATAGCTTTTTTGTAGTCTCAGTGTGGAAAGGGCTATAAACTAATATTTTAAAGATAATGCTGAACTTTCACAATAACTTTGTGTGAAATTGCAATGTTTAAACGAGTATCCTTTAAAATTTTAATAATTAATAGCATGGAGTTGTTTTTAATGGAACACCATGTGACATGATAAGATAAAAATTACATATGCTTTTAAAAATACGTCACTTTAATTTACCTTGCTGCTTTGAAATTCGATCTATAATGCAAAGTCGTGGTCGCTGGAAAAACTGGAAAAAAAACTAAGGTGAATTTTTTCTGGATCCATGCACATAAAGACTGATTTCCACTTAAAGGAAAGTTAGAACGGAGAGAAACATTGTGAGTGGTGGAAAGTTTTTGTTTTTGTCCTTTCTGTTCCATTCTAAGCCAGTTTTCCATTGTGTGACAATCAGCCTTCACCTGTAACAGTATGTTTATTGCATTCATTCTGAAAGAAGTAGTGACCCATGCAATGCCTCTTACATGGCGCTGAAAAAACATATAGTTTTTACAGGGAAATGCTGGAAAAAGGTTGAATTTTATAGAAATATGCTGGATTTTTTGTTCACAGCCTATGGACACCCTGAAATGGTAAATAATAGACTATTCGATCTGATTTGTGCATTGCAGCAACGATTTATGGTGGTGTTTAAAACGTCAGGAAATATTGACTAACTGGGTCACATCAAGCGTGTACAGACACTCTCATTAAATTGTTGTGCTAAGTTTGTTTTCACACAATTTTTTTTTATCATTAAATGTTTCGTTTTTTTGTTTCACAATTCATTTTATTTTTATCTAATAATATACTATTTTCATCACAGAAGGAGTGTCTTAGCGCATACTTAGTATGCACAAATACCACTTCTTTCTAAATGAACATTGATATAGCAGTGTAGCGAATTTATATAGTGAATTTTTAAGTTTATGGACCGTCCACAAAATTCTCACATACCTAGTATGCACAAAGACACTCCTTCTGAATCTGAATTTCTGCACGAATTTTGTAGACTATCTATTACTGTATTGGATGTTTAAAGTTACCGTCCACAAAATTCGTGCAGAAATTCGTATCAATTTTCATACAGAAGGAGTGACTTTGTGCATACTAAGTATGCACAAAGACATTTCTTTTGTAATGAAAATGGTACAAAAAAATAATATTTTTCTACGCAAATTTTGAGTTGATCTGGAGTTTGTTAGGAACCGTCTTAAAATTTCGCTTTAGAAATTTGCTTCATTCCTATCAATTTTCATCTCAGAAGTATTGTGCATACTGTGTATGCGCAATAACACGTCATCTGAGGTGAAAATGAAGGGATTTGTGAAGTGAATTGAAGCGAATTTTCGAGACGAACCCTTAGATCATCTATTATGTTTCAGTGTACTGTCTCACTTACATTTTTATAATTATTGGGAAGTTAGCTTTTTGCTATAAAGTGTGACGATTAAACATCTTCTAGTATATACTTTGTGCATGCTTGAGTTTTTGAGACGAAACCTACTTGCTATTATAGAAGTAGAAATTTTGCTTTTATTGTTTTGAAACTAAAAATCTGTTTCATCTCCGAAGAAGGGTCCTTGTACAAAAAATAAAGTATGCGCAAAGACACTTCTCCTTAATGAAAACTGATGAAAACTGATGGGAATAAAGTATATTTACACATCGAAATTTTTAGATGGTATTACGGAATACCATTCGCTGGTCAGGTTGTTGATAATACTGTAATAACTTATTTTTGTGCTCTAAGTTGTTGAAATCATTACAATTTTCTTTAGAATAGAAAACATTAAAAAATAAATATTTTAACCTTATCAAGACAAAAGTCATGCAAATTGGTTGTTTTGTGGGAAGAAGATTAGGTGGACACAAAAGCAGACTGAAATAGTTACATATTGAAATTAAAACAAGCAATCATGTCGCAACCTGGTGATGACACATCAGTACAAGTAGCCCTGAGGTAAACGTTTGTCTCAAAATTCGCTTTAATTCATTCCATTTTCATCTCAGATAGAGTGTCATTTTGCATACGTTGTATGCACAAATACACTCCTTCTGAATGAAAATTGATAGAAATATGAAATCGAATTTATAAAGATAATGATTGATATCGTTCCTAAAATTGAGACATATTTTGTGATATGATCTCAACCAGAACATCAGCAGAATCTCCATGGATTATTAACAACCATTAGCTGAAGATAATAGCGTTATCAAATTTTTGAATAAGGGCAAACAGTATAATTGGATAACGGTAATCGCAAGAAATCTCCTTAAATTACAACAACAATGCAACAAACTGCAATAAAAAATTGTATATATATTATATATATATTCGTATCCAATTTCATACAGAAGGAGTGTCTTTGTACGTACTGTATGCACAAAGACACTTTTTTGCGATGACAATGTTACGATTTGCGATACAAATATTGTGGATTCATTAATAAAAAACAATAGATGATTATACCTGCACTTACTTTTTTTAGGATTCGTCCTCAAAGTGCGTCAGAGAAGATAGATATGTGTCACATCTGTACATCAGTTACAACAGGGCACCCACAAGTTGTTCTTGGAAAAGACAAAGCATTTACATACGATTTTGTTTTCGATATTAATTCTGTTCAGACAGATATTTATGATCAAATTGCTCGGCCTCTTATTGAAGGGTAGGTATTTTGGTAAGGGACTGTCCGCAAAACTCTTATCATAATATGAACCATTTTTTATCACAGAAGGAGTGTTTTTGTGCATACTAAGTATGCAAAAAAACACTCCTTCTGTATGAAAATTGATACGAATTACCATACAAATTTTGCAGACTGTCTCTAAAGAAGTGCTTATTAACTCACCCGTACACTTTCATAGGGTCATATTTCCTGAAAATTAGTTTTAATACATTCATAACAGCATTGTATGCACAATAACACTTCATCTGAGATGAAAATTGACAGGAATGAAGCTAATTTATTAAGCGAATTTTTGAAACGGTTCCTAATGGACCGCCCACAAAATAAGTACGGTCCAAATGATAGCATGACTTGGAGTGCAATTTGGAATTAATAGCCTGAGTTTCTGTTTAAGCGTTTTTCAAAACCAAACACAGTGAGGGCTAGTTGAAAAGCTTGTCTTGTTGAAAATGCCTCCCCCCCCCGCCCGTAGTCCTGGAAAGCCCCTCGAAGACCTAGGCCTAATAACGATAAGTATGCATAAAGAGTTTCCTTATAGATAGTAAGATTTGGGATACAAATTTTGGCGACAGTTCCCTAATTTTAAATCCTCTTGTTCTGCTGATATTTTATTAAAATGTTTTCTTAGGTGCTATGATGGTTACAATGCAACAATCCTTGCCTATGGACAGGTAAGCAAGGAACTGACTTAAGGGTCCAAACTAGAATAGAAGGGCACCATCCAATCAGTTGTAAAGGGGCATTGTTACGTAAAAAATTCTCAAAAGGTATTTTTAAGACTAATTTACATACTACAAGGGGCAATTTCTTCTTCAAAGGAGTAGTGTTCGATTGTCTGACCCTTAAATGTCTGCAATAGGGCCTTGTAAGGAAGAAACTGAGTTAGTCTCACAAGCTGTTATAATGAGGGACTGTCCAAATTTAACAAAGCAAAAAAAATTATTATGCGCAACCAACTTTTTGGACGGTTTAACGTTCAGACATCACATAACACAGAAAACTTTGGACTGAATGCTAACCAAATAAATATTTTGTTGTGTAGACTGGTTCCGGTAAAACTTATACTATGGGAACAAGTTTTGATATGGGTCTTCCAGCAGAATGTATTGGTATAATTCCACGAGCTGCTACACATTTATTTGAAGGAGTACAAAAACTACGCCAAAAAGCTGAGGATGATGGTACAGCTTTACCTGAGTTCAAAGTCACTGCACAGTTTCTTGAAGTAAGTTTCTAACTTTAATTTCTTTACCTCTCCCAATGGTGTCTCTACATATACAATAACATCATTTCTTATCCAGTCCTTTAATCTGTCTCTTAACTTTAATAACCCTCTTGCAACCCTTTATATGACTCTTAAACATGGCAGGTGCCACTTTTGTTATAGAACAGATTGATTACAGTACTTCCAGGGATGTGCCACTGAGAAGATCCGAATCTGAGAAGCTATTTGTTATCTGTTAAAAAGAAAATTGAACCAAGGCTTTCTTCTTAGATAAAAAATGAAGTGATTTTTATACGAATCCTTAGGGACAATTCGTATTAATTATTTATATACGAATCCTTAGGGACAATTCGTATTAATTTTCATACAGAAGGAGTGTTTTTGTGCATACATAGTATGCACCAAAACACTTCTTCTGTGATGAAAATGTTTCGTATTATGATACGAATACGGTCCCTTGCATGTCCCTTTCCTTTTGTTTATTATAGCTTTATAACGAGGAAATCATTGACCTATTAGATATTGAAAACAAAGGCCGTAAAAATATTCGAGTTCATGAAGACCATAATGGCTTAATATACTTGACAGGTATTGTAGCAAAACCCGTCAATAATGCACACGACATTATGACTTTACTAGAGGAAGGCGCCATCTCACGTACAACAGCTTCTACAAATATGAATGCTACTTCTTCACGATCACATGCAATATTTACGTTGTTTATCAAGCATTACAGATTGCTCGAGGTAAGTCCAGAAATACTTTAGTAAGGGACCGTCTCAAAAGTTAGCTTAAATTTGCTCCACAATTCGCTTCATCCCTAATAATTTTTACCTCAGTGTAACAATAACACATCATTTAAGGTGAAAATGAAGCGAATTGTGAAGCGAATTTAAGCAAATTTTTGAGACGGTCCCTAAGAACTGTGCACAAAATTTGTATCATTATACGAACCATTTTTATCACAAATACTCCTTCTGTATGAAAATTGATACAAATTTCCATAGGAATTTCTAAACAAATTAATTAATTATATAACGAATTATTTATTAATAATAAATCATTAGTTTGTACAAAGACACTCCTTCTGTATGAAAAGTCCACTTGTGCATACTAAGGGGGTGGTTACACCTAGGGACATGAAAGTCATGCCCACATGAAATTATATCTAAGTTTCCATTGATATTATTGAAAATTTTGCTTTTATCAAAATTTTGTGTGATGACCCTGACATTGAACTAAAAAATCTGCATAAAAATGTGGCGACATGCAAAACTGATTCGGGTTACTGATTCGGGTTTCTATTTTCACACCCACATGAAATTTCATGTCTCCAAAAATGTGTAACCCCTAATAGAGGTTTCTATTAACATAGGAATGGAATATCATGAGTTTCATGTCCCGTGCGCGTAACCACCCCCGAAGTATGCACAACAAAAACACTCCTTCTGATTGATTCGAATTTCCATAGGAATTTCGTGGACGGCCCCTAAAAGCTGAAGGTATTCATTTTTTAGAGTAGTACTGAAGAAGGCGGTGACAATGAGTTTGAAACATTGAATGCAAAATTTAATTTTGTTGATCTTGCTGGTTCAGAAAGACTTAAAAGGACTGGTGCAACTGGAGATCGGGCTAAAGAAGGCATATCTATTAACCAAGGACTGGTAAGGGACCGTCCACAAAATTTGTGTATTTGATAGAAGTAGAAGTAGAAACGATTCATATTCAGGCATCATCTTTAGCGTGATCTCAAAAATTCGTTTTATTAATTAGCTTCATTCAGATATTTGCTTTGTATGTACCATGACACTGCGTCTGAGATGAAAATAAAACGATTTGTAGAACGAATTAAAGCAAATCTTTGACACGAACACTTATTTTTATCGTGACAAAAGTATCTGTTACAACTTGTGAGACAATCCTTAATGAATCCCCCCCCCACTGTTTTTTTTTAATAACTTTTAAAATAATTTCTGAACAGCTCTGAAACTTTGCCACTTTTATTATAAATCTGTTTTGCATCTTCTGACAAACTTTTAGTTATTCAGGGTTCCTACTTCAAAAGTTATAGGTCATTGATCAGAACCACCTATCAAATTTCTCATATATCCCATTGAAAATACTGAAATATTGAGAAGTCTGTATTTTCTTTTTACTTATCACTTTGGGATGAAACTTTGCACAATTGTTAATTTATGTAAGAGATTTCCGAAAATGACGAAATTTTTCCGGAAAACTGGAAAATTTCCGGAGCTAATTCCAACGGCGAAAAATCCGTTATTTCGCCATCTTTTCGGCCTAAAATGCTTTTAGACGTTTTTTCGGACACTTACCTTTACATCCACGTCATTTATGTGAAAGAAATGTCTTGAAAAAAGCTATTTAGCTAATGTAAAGCCGGATTGGTATTTTCGCAATATTACAGGCTAATTATGACGTCATGAGCCTAAAATGACGTCATTCCGAACTTGACCACGCCCAAAGCTTCTACATGTGATTGGTAACATACGTGCCAAGTTTCATGAGTATAGCATTGGTGGATCATGATTTTCACAGGGGGTGGCAATATGGCCCCCCAGTCTTTAAGCGAGCCAAAAAAGCCCAGTCTTAATAGGGTTAAGGCTCAGAGACGCATTGGTAACGGGAAAGTGAAGGATGTAATCTCTTCCCTAACAGTAGCAATGGTGTAGTCAGGTAGAAGTGGTACTCTTATAGAAATAAGACGTAAGTTGTTTTAATTATTTTCTTTAGCTTTCTCTTGGAAATGTTATTAGTGCACTTGGTGACAAAGCTAAACGTGGCTCACATGTACCATACAGAGATTCAAAGTTAACTCGTCTCTTACAAGATTCCTTAGGTGGAAACAGGTGAGGCTACAGTCAGTTTTACGATAAACATGGTTTGAATGAATATATATCGCAGTAGTGGCACAGTGGTAATGCATTGAGTTCATATTCGAGGGGTCCCTTGTTTAAATCCAGTTGGAAGATCTTCTTAGTGTCACATCCTGGAAGTACTGCAGTGAGTCTCTTGCTATGTATAGTGGCGTTAGCTATGTTTCAAATTCATAGGGTTGGCAGAGGGATGTTAAAGCTCAGAGACAGATTAATAACTTGATAGCAATTGATGTAATCTCTTCCCCTAGTAGCATTTGCCTAGTGGTGCAGTGGAGGCGTAGTGAGAAAAATAAACTAGAATGAATAAAACGTAAAGATGTTTCCTGGTCTTCAGATAGCTCGAAATTTCATAGTCTCATTGGCTTTTATTTGTCAATGTAAATCAACGTCCACAAAATTCATGTGGAAAACATTTTTTGTGGACCGTTAATAAAATTTGTTGATTTTTTAAATAATGAAGATTACCAGGACAGTTACCAATTGCGATGTTTCTTATGAACCGTCTCAAAAATTCGCTTAAATTCGCTTAAATTCGCTTCACATTTCGCTTCATTTTCACCTTAGTAAGTGTTACAATAACACTTTATCTGAGGTGAAAATTATTAGGAATGAAACGAATTGTGAAGCGAATTTAAGCGAATTTTTCAGGCGGTCCCTTATGAACCGTCTACCAAATTATGATGGAAATTCATATCAATTTTCATACAGAAGGAGCGTCTTTGTGCATACTTCTTCTGTGATGAAAATGGTAAGATTTGCGATAAGAAATTTGTGGACCGGCCCCTATGGATGTGTGCATCCATATATTTATTTTAATTTGTAACAATTTTTCTTTAATTGACTATTGTTTAACGTTAGCTACTTTTTTTTCTCTAGTCGTACCCTTATGATAGCATGTGTTAGTCCTTCTGATCGTGACTTCATGGAGACATTGAACACATTAAAGTATGCAAATCGTGCAAGAAATATTAAAAATAAGGTATTGTTTTTAGAATTTTGTCTAGTTTCAATATTCAATCTCGTCTTTTGATATTTATATCTTGTAAAGTACCAACCCTTATTTATAATTTTACTTTCCCAAAAGTCTTATTTATTCTAAAACTTTTATTGCCCCATTATTTAACCGACTTTAATCCCTTGCTCTAAATTTGAAAGTCCATTGAAGTTTTGGTGAAACGTAAAAATTGTTCAAGATTTCATTAACCCAATGATGGCCCCTAGGCTTTATATAATATATTTCCATCACACATGTTTTGTCTTACCTGAAGTATTGCTCTCTTTTCAGTCATGTATCTGGCGTATGAGGTCCAAATTACATATCCAATTTTGCGAACAAATATATTTTTTCAAGAGGAACATAATTGATTATTTCTATTAAAATTTGTATCAAATTTTCATACAATAGGAGTGTCTTCGTGCATACTTAGTATGTACAAAGATACTTCCGGTACTTCTCCTCTTATGAAAATGTTACAATCTGTGATAATTATACTGTTACTATTTTTAAAGGTTATGGTTAATCAAGACAAAGCTAGTAAACAAATTGCCTTGTTACGTCAAGAAATTCAACAGCTTTCACTTGAATTACTTGAATTTAAGCAAGGTAAACGAGTTGCAGATACTAGCGGAGAACATATGACTGATACATTTACTGAGCTAGATATGCTTCGTCAAGAAAATGAAACATTACGAATGAGAATAAAAGCTTTACAACATAATATCGATTCTCAAATGATACAATTGACAGAACTGAAAGTTACATCTGCATTAGCGGGTGTTGCAGAAGGTGAGAAATTAAGGAGATTCCACTGCATGGAAATCGGAATGTTCCGTTTTGGATTACTCGTATGATTTTTTGACGTTTAGAGAAAATTTGCATACATATGATTATTTGACATTTAGAGAAAATCTGTGATTTTCTCTAAATGGCGTGTTACAATAACACTTCATCTAAGATGAAAATGAAGCGAATTGTGAAGCGAATTTAAGCGAATTTTTGAGACGATCCCTTACATAATCCGAAATAGATTCTCCAGATTTTCATGCAGCGTTCAACATTTGGTTTCGTGAGGTTTTTCTGATGAACAGGTACCACATACTCAAATTGACGGATAAATTGACACTATTTTTCCCTCAAATATTTTATTAATTTAGTATGAAACGTTATATCAGGGCCCAGTTGTTCGACAGTGGATTAAACTCTGATTAGCTTAATCCGGTATTAAATCTGTTTTTAACCAATCAGAATTGATTTCTAATCGAATTCGAAGCAAATTTAAGCGAATTTTTGAGACGAACCCTTACCAAACGAGAAGTTTTATTGTGTTTATTATAATATTTTGTTATTAGGAGATCGTAGCTCCATCGAAGAAATGGTTAAAGAATATGAAAAAAAGATAATAGAGTTGAGGTAAAGAACCATGGATTCAATTCAAGATAGACGAGCCCCTTGTCATCAGAATTTTGATCAGGCAAACGAAATTATTTTGTTTTTACCATCCGTCCTTATGTTAACAACCTGCACACTATCTTTGCGGTCTCAGGATAAAACCTCTGTGCTTGGCATCATATTCCCCTAGAATTGGGAGATTTTCACTATGGTTGAATGAGAAAAAATGCGAAAAAATGCGTCTTGCCTTTTCTATTAGAAATTATATAATATAACAATGACATTTATTCTGAGGTTAAAAGGTTGAGACTGAACTGAAGTTGCTTAAGGGACGGTCGACAAATTTCGTGTGGAAATTATTATCAATTATTATTCAAAGGGAGTGTCTTTGCGCATACTTTAGTGTAAACTTCTTCTTAGATAAGGGTCCGTCTGAAAAATTCGCTTAAAATTCGCTTAACAATTCGTTTCATTCCTAATAATTTTCACCTAAGATGAAGTGTTATTGTAAC
>JAUCNQ010188321.1:0-14592 GCA_032352715.1 Bougainvillia muscus
TAACACATTTGCAGTTGACTTTACTCATCCCTATAACACAAGAGCAAATACTAGAGGTCTGGTCAATTTCAGGTCTGCGCGAACTTGTTCCTACGGCCTTAAATCTATCAGGCATTAAAGCCTCCTATCATGGCAGGAAATACAAAACTGTCTCTCACACTGCATTGTTGATCTCACTTATCAAACTATAAAGCGTGCTGTGTTAAATCCGCATTACTTGAAAATTATTAGATTGAAACATTTCTCTAAAGATTATTGACCACAATGGCCTGTCTCTATCCAATGGTTTCCTTGGCTTTTTTGAAGATGGCTCCACCGCCTTCGTATAAGAGGTGCCCAATGGCCCTGGGATCGAGGTTGACTATATTGCCACTTGATAAAAATTTGCTACTGTATTCTATGCACATTAAATTCAGACAACTTGTTTACAACTTTATGTTGGTGTGTAGTGCTCTGTCCCCTTGTCCAGTTTATTATTGTGCTGTCCATGGTAGTTGCCACATATTCCAGCACCTAGCTTGTCGTGGCAATTTCCCAACTTAAAAACTTACGCTTCCTTCTTTCTAGCTATACTGTAACATTGTTTGTTTCACTTAACAAGCAATGTTTTAGCTATTTATTATTTAACATATTTATCATCTGTAAGCCTCATAGTAATGTTTTTAGACAAATATATGTTACTTTCACTTCACTTCACTTCACTGTTTCACGGCAAAGGTTTTTCGCTTCTCTTTTCTTCTCTGCTCTCTGATTGCTGCATGTTGTTTCTTCTTTTATACCGCTTGGCCTTTGATGTGTTGTTCAGTTGAGAAATACTGGGTCTATTTCATATCCTTGAGAGCAAATAAAGATAACATTAATTAGCTTGCAAGTTACGACTCTACTTACTTGTTGTTGTTGTTTTGTTGGCAATTTTGGAGAGTTTGGTCTTGGTGGAGGATAAGTTGGCATGAAAGTTCTTGGTACCCCAGGTGGCTCGGTAGGACAGTTCTCGGTTGGATCCTGATACCCTTCATCTTCATCAGAATCGTCAGCTTGAGTGCTTTCTTGAGTTTTTAATTTTGGAATTTGTGGTTTCTTTTTTCGCCCAAAGAATTTACCAAAATTCGCCGCCATCTTTGTATGAGGAAATTCTTTTGATTTTAGCCTACAAATTTAGTTTAGTCTGACAATCAGCATCAGTTTCAAAGTGGAAAAGGTATCAAAGTGAGACCCGAGACCCCGAAGCCCGGAATCCCGAAACCTACCGCGTCAACCTCGTCCCCAGGGCTTTTCGCTATTTTATTATGAGAAAAAAGCGAAAAGCCCTGGGGACGAGGTTGCTACCACGTATTTTTGCTCGGGATGTACCGTATTTCCTCGATATGCGCGCCCTCCTAGAATGAGCACCCCCCTTTTGCAATCAATTAGTCAATCAAACATGCGCTATTTCTACTATCGCAGATGGCTGGAAACAAAGATTCTTTTCGCATTCTGATCTACGATCGGTTTATCGGATTTCTGCGCATGCGCAGTAGTTTAATATAAAAAATATTTTTCTTCAGCTAGATATAAGGACGCGTATATACAGATTTTCACTGCTTTAGGTACTAACCATTGTAAAATCTCCGTCTCATAACGCTGGGGAAAAATGGGCAAATCCGCCATCTTGTTTTTTGTCGGATATGGGCGGAAATCGGAAAAAATCGGGAAAATCGGGGAAATCGGAAAGAACAAGTCCGGCATGCCCAACTCACTTTCGGTATTGTTACTATGGCAACAGTCTGCGCATGCGCCAGAATTCTGTCCACTGGTTTTAAAAATACAATGAAAAAATCTGAATAAAGATGAATAGTTTGTTTGAGATTCAAGAGATGTGCAGCGAGGCAGTCGCTCATCAACCCATGTTGTTGCAAGCTGTTTTTGACCACTTTAAGACCCAAGAGATGTACAGCAAGGCAGTCCAACAAAGGCCAGAGGCGCTAGAGTTTGTTCCAGGCCACCTTAAGACCCAGCGGGTGTGTACTTGGGCAGTTTGCGAATGCCCCATGTCTCTGACGACTTTAAGACCCCCTCGATGTGCAGTTTCACTGATTCTGTGAGTGCACGAAGTTTACAGAAAATTAAGAAAAAAAACAAGAAAAAAGCTCCAGTAGAAACCTTCTTAGATCCAAAAGTTTACCTAGAACGACTGAAAATGCTAATGATAAATAAGTGTTCAAAACAACCTCGTTCCCAGCGCTTCTTGCCGCTTCTCAGAGCCGAAGCGACGAAGAAAGTCGCTTCGGCTCTGAGACGCGGCAAGAAGCGCTGGGAACGAGGTTGTGTTCAAAAAGCATCTCGGCATCATAATATAAACTTACGGTATAACTTACCGATTCCAATGTATAAAATTTAATAAAGCTTAAACACATTATAAAACATTGAGTTTTAAATGAGTTTAACAAACTGTGGTTAATAGTATATGTTTAACCGAATTGTGAAAAATAAGAAAACATCCAACCATTCACTTTTTTTCAAAGAACGATTCTGTGGTCTCCAGTCTGCAGTATCTTTTTCAATTCTTGTACAGGCCATAACAACTGTTTATTTTAGTGCCTTATTGGAATTTCAGACTGCCTTTAAATAAGTTTTATGCAATAGGATAGGTTTTAATGTATTTTTTACTTCTTCTTATGTATCAACTATCACGTTACTAATCGTGGTGCAATCTAGTCAGCATGGATGTGAAAGTGAAATGAAATTGATGTTGAAATGATTATCTCCACGGTTTTTCTTACTATCGCAAAACCGTCCTATTACTTTCTATCGTCCTACTATAGACGTGCAAAACAGTCCTACTCTCACTCTCTTGGATGTAGCTCCCAAAAAATTTGGAAAGCTACTAAACCAATGTTTAAAGATACAGCAGCACAAGAACAAATAGTTTTACAACAAGAAGGAATTCGTATAACAAGCGAGGCTACTAATGCATCAATACTTAATTCCTACTTTGTAAATGTTTGTAAAAGTTCTCAATCTCACTTTCCTACAGCAGTCTCACAGTTCTCTTTTTCTCCTGTGACTTATGAGGAAGTGCGCCTTGAGCTGTTGGATTTAAATCCGAGAAAAGCCACCATTGGTCCTTTCTCCACTGGTTTGAAACAAATGGTTACAGATGTTATTTATCAACCTCGCACAGATAGCATCAATGGTGATATCAATAACAGTTTCTTTCCACAAGTCTTAAAACTAGCAAAGTTACTCTTACCTATAAAAAGGTTCATAAGTCACTGAAAGAAAATTATTGACCAATTAGTATCTTACCAACTTTATCAAAAGTATATGAACGAATTTTACATAAGCAACTGCAAAACTATTTTGATACGATCTTTTCTAGTCAACTTTGTGATTTTCGATCTAAGCACACTACTCAGCATGCTCTAATGGGCATGATTTATAAGAGGCATTATTGCCTTGATAAATCCGGAGTGGTTGGTACTATTTTGATGGATTTATCAAAGGCATTTCACTTCCTTGATCATAACCTACTGCTAGCAAAACTCTCTGAATATGCTGTTGATGTTAAGAGTCTTCTATTGTTGAAATCCTACCTTAAGAATCGCAAGCAGGGGGTAAGAATTGGATCCACCTTCAGCGATTGGCTAGAAACAGTTCCAGGTGTTCCCCAGGGTTCAATTCTTGGTCCTCTCCTGTTTAATATATTTCTAAATGATCTATTTTATATTATACAAGATGCGGGTATCTGTAATTTCGCTGATGACAATACGCTATTTTCTTCCGGAAGCGCGCTTGATCAGGTTGTCAAAACACTGGAAAAGACCTGAAGGTGGCTTTGGAATGGTTTGCTAGAAACCAACTCAAAGCAAACCCAGAGAAGTTGCAGATAATGTTTCTTGGTAATTCTATCGTTATACGTGTAGGTGAATGCGAAATTAAATCTTCTGATTCGGTGAAACTACTCGGTATCACGATTGAGCGAAATATCTCCTTCAAAGCCCATATTAAAGGCGGCCTCTGTAAAAAAGTTGGCTCCTGTACGTCAGCTCTGTATCAAGTTAGAGGTTTGATAACAGACATACAGGCAAAAACATTATGTAATTCTCTTATAACTTCAACTTTCACATACGCTCCGTTAATCTGGATGTACTGTAATGTGTCTTCTAGCCATTCAATTGATGCAAGTACACAAACGTGCTTTAAAAGCTGTCACTAGTCAATATGATATAAGCTATGAGGACCTGTTGCAAACAGTGAGCACAAAATGCATTAATGAAACTCATCAATATTATATGCTATGTGAGATATACAAATCCACTAAAGGTTTCAATCCATCATTTATGCAGGAGTTCCTGATTTGTGCCAAGTGTGGTGAGTTTATTGAAACTGAAAAAACATATATATGCAAAATCAGCTACTGTATGGCGGGAAAATCAAGTCTATTTCTTAATGGTTATTGTACCAGTAAGATAAATAAATATGCTCACATATGTGCCAAGCATCCAGCTGATTACAGTATGATGACGTAATCAACGTGACACGTGGATATGCGAAGTGGAACCCTCTGACCAGGCTTCATAAATGTGCCAAGTATCAAGACCAAACTCCAACAGGATGTCGTCTTTCTATAAATAGCCCATTACGTCATGATGATTTCATCACTGTATCACGTGGACATGCGCAGTGGAACTCTCTGACCAGGCTTTATATGTGTGCCATGTTTCAAGAGTCAACTCCAACGGAAAGTTGTAATTCTTAAGATAGCACTTTTCGTGTTATGTTATACTGCGCTTTAATGACTCCTAACCCTACCTACCTACCTACCTACCTAGCTACCTACCTACCTAGCTACCTACCTACCTACCTACCTACCTACCTACCTACCTACATCTTAAATAAGTAATGCAGATATACTAAGGAAGACGTATACTAAGCTCTACTCAATCAACACTACGAAATAATAGTACCAGCATATCAAACAATCTAGTGGATAAAATCCACAGACCAGCAAACAATACAATTCTAACATTTCATATATCTAATATCTCACATACAACATCCGCCGACCAAACCAAACCTCTCTGATTCCTACTGAGAGGAATAATTGAAATAAATAAATAAAAAAATATCGCAGTTTGAGTATAGCCAACGAAATACCAATATTCTCCAAAATTGAAAGCTTTGTTTTTCCCTTTGTGTGACTGATAGGTAGAAAAGAAAAGAAATATTTTAACAGGAAAGCTCAGAAGTACAAGTTGAAAGGCCAATAAATTAACAAAATCAAACGTAAAACAAGACGCAGGGACGCGTGAACTATTTCGCCCCATGTAAGCTTACTATAAACGTCATTCCCGGAGTTTCTTATTTTCTATTCAGACTTTTCGAAAATTAATGTAGTTCCAGTGCCTATAGCTTTTGAACGTTCTTTGATAAAGCCATAGACGTTAGGGACGAGGTTGGTACACGTTGTTTTTTTATAAGCAACTCACTTTTTGATTTCAGCCTGGAGTTGCTAAGGCAAAGTTGAAATTTCAGCCTCAAAGTTGCTAAGGAGTTGCTAAGGCATTTAAAATACATTTTTGTTCTGTGATATATTCTAAAGTTTAAACAAGATACAGAGATGCGCGAATTCTCGTAACTGATACACTTTCTACCAACTTCGTCAAATTTATATTAGTTGCTTGTTTTTTTATTCAGGATGTAGCTGCAGTTGCTTACCTTAAGTGAATTTCAGCCTGGCTGGTTGCTAAGGATTTGCTTAGGTTTTGACCCAAATCTCAGCCTCAACCCTTAGCAACTTTGTTGCTTATAAAAAAAAAACTTGTAGGTCAGTATCAGATATCCATTAATCATCTTATCATTTCATACTTACCGATTACCCTTACTTACTTAGCTTGTCACGTATTTTTATCTTAGAGCTTTAGTTTTAAGCTTCATGAATTAATGACCTTGAGCCTTCATTTTATTATGTTAAATCATGTTCTCAATCATGACGTCGCCGTCTTATAACATCAAAATATACATAAAAGCCGCTGCGATCGAGATTAGCATGTTCTATCCAGCCTCAATATGCGCACATACGTCCCGAATACGTTCTTTTTGTTTAATTCACTCCCCTTCTCACCTTTCTTTGTACGCACTCATCTATCGTATAAGGTCCTTGAACACTCTGGATAAAAGGTTTTTATTTAATTTATTCTCCTTTTTGTAAATAAATATAAAGTGACGTATTCCTGTAATAAACGTAATTTTTATCCTATTATATATCACATTATATTCCACTAAAAAAGAACAACAGGTGTTGTGCCAAAAATGATTTGTTTATCTTTAATACTTTAAAATTAGTTTATAACAGATATTCAAATATATCATAGTTTAATTGTGAGAAGGAAGAATTAACGGATGCTTTCTTACTCCTTCTGTTCGAAATAAACAATTCACTACCTCCTTTAATGATTTAGATACCTCTGTTCCAGGGAAAACTGCAAAAACGTTTCGGACAGACAGACATATGCAAACCAAACTCTCTCTGCTTACGCGAGATAGAAAATTTGTTCTGCGTTTTTGTCCTGGTTATCCTTACCTGATAACCGGTTACTTTCTTCGCCAAGGGACGCTAAAGCTGTAAACCCACTTGGCTTCTAGAGTAACCTGACGACTTTCACTGGAAATATGCACGCAGATCGCGTGAGTTTAGGAACTTCAGTCTGAGTCAAAAATATCGTTTGGTCATAAGTTTAAAACACAAGCACTAAACATAGCGAAAACGAAAGTGAAAAATCAAAATACTACACTGTGAGGCTTTTCAGTTAATAAATACACTATCAGAAGTAACTTTAGATATTTATAAATGTTAGTAAGTGGTTATTCTTACAAAATTTCAAAAATGGAAGCTTCGAAAGTTCTAGCTATCAAGATATGAGTGCTGCCACGCTGACACCAAAAAGACTGGGGACTTTCACTACCGCTACGGTCCGTAGAATTTTGACAACAAACGGTCGGAACTTTGGTAGTATTTTTACAACAGGCGGTGTGTTGTAAAAGATCAAAGAAATCCTCTAAAGTCGTCAGGTGCTCTTTTTCGCGCCGTGCCTTCAGAGCTTCAGCGTACCGGCTGGCGAAATGGACATCGGTTATCAGGTAAGGTTATTCAGCACAAAAGCAAAGCTGGAGCCGAGCTGGACGCCATTGACGATACAAACATTACTCAGCACTTAACGTGGACAGGACGATACAGGACAGGGCAACATTAAGGTGGCAAGTTTAAAATTTGCTCTTAAGTGTAAATGTGCATGGGGTGTGTGATGCAGGCAATGAAATGCTGGATTAATAAGACTTTAAGAATGCAGATTTAAGTGTAGCTTTAAATCTAGGCTTAGATAACTCTACACTGCACAAAATCAGCTGTATTTGGGCCTTTAGACAGTCCGTATACTCCCGTATTCAGACTGAAAATAAGTCCAGATACAGTTGGATTTTGTGCAGTGCAGTACTACTTTGGTGTTAGGACTACTATTATGGCAATGTTGCCAAGATTAAACTGATTGGTATCTGGCAGATTTAAGACCAAAACAGCTAGTTCGAACAAAGCGAGAGTTAATGAAACCTCTAGTATTAGCCATTAGTCTTATATGCATGAGAGAAGTTGACTGCAAACGTGTTGATTAGTGGCATCGGGACCTGATTATGGTAGATAGAGTGTATGAAAGTAGTATTATGAAGGTGGATAAGATCAGCAAATTTAAGTAAACCTAGTTCAGAATACAAAGGGTCTACTAGAGCATTGTAATCAGCAAAGCATTTAAGCGAACAGAACAGTTTTGTAAGGCATCTAACAAAGAAGCTAACAGGCTGTCGCCAAATCTGAGCACAATAATTCAAATGTGAGTAAAAAAGAGCAAAATATACAGGGATAAGAGTTTCTTTAGAGTTTCTTTAGGAACCATGTGTCTCAATTTAGCAAGGATTTCACTGGCTTCTTTGAGTTTGACTGCAAATTCATTGATTTGTGGTTTCCAATTTAGATTTGAATCTATCAATATTCCCAGATATTTAATGCTGTTGCTAGGAAAAATCCGTTCACCACCAATCTTGAGTTTGATATCATGATCAAGTACCATGGTGGGATGTCTTCAGATAACATACTCAGTCTTACTAGCATTCAACGCAACTTTATTATCATTAAGCCAGTACTAGAGAGACTTTAAATCTCAGTTAACCTTTTGTTTAAGGGCTTTAAGGACTTGTTAAAATTGAGAAGATTTGTATCATCAGCAAAGTGATGTACTACAGAGTGTCTAATGGCAAGATTCAGGTCATTGATATATAACAATAATAACAATGGACCAGGGACGCAGCGTTGGAGAACACCGTGTCTGACAGCAGCCCTACTTGAAGAGACTCCATTAATAGTTACAAATTGAGAGCTGTTACTTAAGTAGAATCTGAAAAGATCAAGAGGCTTCCCCCTTATTCCGCAATGAAACAGCTTTTTAACAATTTTCGTGGTAAACAGTGTCGAAAGCTTTCTGAAGGTCAATAAAGATTCCACATCCATAGTTCCTCTTGTCAAGGACATCCATTATTTTTTGAGTCAATTGAGGATAACATGAGATGTTGAGTGACTTTTTCTAAATCCGAATTGGTGAGAGAATAAAACGTTGGTACGCTGCAGAAATTGGAAGACACACAATGAAGTTACGATATTTTTTAAATCTCTCCATGTAGAAAGATTTCTGTTGTGGATTTTTAGTTGAGAGAAAGCTTTTGTGGAGGCGATCACGTTTGTTCATAGAGCAGTGTATACCTTAAATCAACCATGGTTTAGATGGTTTAGGAAGGTCACGTATAGAGATTTCAATTAGAGGTGCGCTAACCTCTAGCGGGTTGTTAATTATGTCATGAAAGTTGTTAAAGCTATTATTGACATCAGATTGTTGAAATTGTAACAATGTTGGCCAGTCGATGGAGGACAACTTCTGCAGAGAGATTTCAGAATCAAATTTTGACCAGTCACGCACTTCTTTAGTCTTTTTACAGTGTAACTTTTCTTGATTTCTAATGATCAAGAATTGTGATAAGTTGTCAGAAATAGCACAAATTCAGGCGAACAAAAAATATTATCAATTATAGTATGGGAGGTATTGGTGATACGAGTAGGTAGCACTATATGTGGTTAAAGGGAAAAAGACCCAGTAAGATCCAAAAACGAGGTTGTATCAGCTTAACCTTGAGGGTTTAACAAGTCAATATTAAAATCCAAGCAAAACTATGGGATTGTTCGCCATAGAGATCTTTTACGAAGGAAGGGTGCTAAGAATTCATTGTTTAACATATCAACGCCATCAGAGGATGCCGGTAGACACACCCAACACTAACATTTTTTTTATTATGCCGGTGCAGTTCAATGAAGATAGATAGATCAGAGCGCCTGGAGTATTTCAGTCTATCAAACACGTATAACGCAGTACGACCTTTACCACTAACGCAGTTCAAATTGATTACTAGGCAATGAGTGACTAATAGTAGGCAAATTTGTGTTTCAGCTTTGATTCAGTGATACCAATAACATCCACTTCAAACTCAGGGTAAGCCATTACTCTAAGGTCCATAATAAACGCCGCCCCCCCCCCCCCCCGTTTAATCTTTTTAAAAAAAGTTCCCACCCCTCCTATGCTTATTAGGTCAGTCAATTCCCTCCCATCATTTCCCATATTTTGTTCAACTATGTTACTGATCAGTTCGAGAGACATTCTGATATTCGCAAGTTTATTAGAGATAGCTTCAAGATTAATCTCCAGGGGTGCAGGAGAGTAGAAGGGCGTAGCTTGGTTAATACAGAATAAACATGTCCATGTTTCGTAATCTGACTGAGTTTGATAAACAGTATATTGTTCTCAACGCCACGAAGGCTGTTTTGTACATTAGCAAGAGTGCATAAGTAGCCCTATAATGTTTTGGACAAAATTGGTTGAAAATACGACGATGAAAAATATGGCAATTTTTTGTGTCTTATTTTTATGGCTTCATTGGCCTGATATTAGCCTACGAAGTTTCTGAGACGGGGTATTGTTGCGACTCCTTTGCTTTAGAAAATCGTTTTTAACACATTTTAAAGTTTGAAGTTCTGTTTCGTCAACTGCGCATCATTGCGTTGATTATCCGTAATTTTATTTTTAATAAATTAAGCGAGTAATACAAGAAAAACCGAAAAACAGGGGGTTAATTTGATTTTCGTAATACTTTCGCGCGATTGAAATCGATAATGAATCGAAACTTTTGATTTAAATTCATCAAGGGCCTTACGATCACCCAGTTTCTGCCCAGTTTGCAGGTATTATTATTGCAGGTCGCATACACGAGTAAAATTACTGTGACATGTAGCATTTTTATTACCCCCGGATTTGACAAATACGCTTATAACTTTGACTGAGTTTATGAAAAACCTGCAAACTCAGCAGAATTTAACTTATAATGAGATTTTCTTCGAGACTGACTTGCATGAAAACTACGAAATGGAACAATATCTGCGCGAACGTTTATTGCAGCCTTCGTGGCATTGAGTTCAGAAGAGATCCCATTGCATCTGCAATGGGGCCATTTATCACAGGTATTATATTACAAAAGCTTTCTAATGCACTAATATTGATTACCTGAAAATTAGGTTAATTTTTGCCATTCTTTTAGCTGTAGGTCAAATTGCACTAATAATGAGCAAAACCACCAGGTTTTTCGTCGATTTCTTGGCAATGTCACCTCCCCAGACATCCCACCTCAGACTTTTCCAAGCTACAATGATATCTTACTTGGGAACATGATAGATGTTTGTCCCTAAAAAGTGGTACCTAGCAGTGAAGATAAGATATAGAAGTTGGAAGTTTTAATCCCCACCCATTTATGAAAGGTATTAAATTCCGCGGGTATTAAATTACTATCATTATCATCTATTTCAATTAAACTATTTTCTTTGGCTTTGGTTGTTCTGCGCTACGATCACCTCCGTTGGATAGCCGTCCAAATCTCACATGGCCAGCCCATTGCACCTCCAATTGATCGATGTCATGAAGGGCGCACAGTATATGAATTAGTTAGTTTTCAATGTTTAAAAAAAGATTAATTAAATATGCTCCTTAAAGCGTGATTCACACTAGGCGCTAGCACGCGCTCACAGGCGCTAAGAAATCAGCGCCTAATGTGAATGCAAAGACAATTGCATTCACATTAGACGATAACATGTGCTAAATCGTCTTAAAAATGCACTTATTTCTCATATTTACACATATAAGCATATTTTTCCAACTTTTCTCTTAAATTTCTTTCATTTCAATAAGATTTAATATCCAACTGTGTCGGTAGTCTTTGAAGTTCCAGCGCGCAAATCAAAAAATTTTGATATCGACGATAATTTTAACCGCTAAAGTGCGCTAACTGAATATTTAATGAGACTCTATATACTTTAAAGGTTCACTAATATCACAACATTTTGCGGGAATAAACTTTTGCGATTCGAACCAAAACCGCAAAAACCGCAAAACTTTCTTCCGCAAACACTTTCTTCCTTTAAAGTACTCTAAAACTAGCGCCGATTAGCGCCTGGTGTGAACCACGCTTTAAGCCGAATCTTCACTGAGACATTTTCGAGCGCCATTCAATCTCTACTATAAATATGATTTTGTTATAAAATAAATCTGACTTTGTTCTAAGCCAGTAACTATTTGTTCCTTTAAAACAATTAATGTACATGCCTCAACACATTCTGAAATTTCTTGCAGTCTGATTGACTGCGCTCAAGCGCCAGCTCGGGAGTAGGAAGTCTTTCTACTCCCTTGCGCTCACCGGCGAAGGTAAAATGAGCGCTGGCGGACATAAACATTGCGCAACACTATACAACTACGCATGCGCAAGTTTGAGCGCTGGCACTCGAAAATGTCTCTGTGGAGATTCGGCTAAATGCACTGAATTTTAAGCACATTAAAACATTTTATGATACAACAAAAAAATCCTTAGTGATAAAAAGTCCTTGAAAACCCATACAGTATCAGAAAAAGGCCACCTGTCAATTTTAAAATTTCTGACTGTACCTGCAAAAACTGAAAAGGTACTTTTCCCCGTTATTTTCCCCAACACTGTATAAGAATACACGAGGCAATGAAGGGGTACGTACCAATCGAATAAACGAAAAATTATTGTTGAATGTGTATTCTACAAATTATTTATTTAGTTGCCTTTGCTTTCCCGCAGAGATGACATTCTTCTTCTCATATGTTCTTGATGACGTTTTTCTTTTGCCTCTTTATGTTTCTTGGCCAGAAGTTTAGCATATAGAGCAGCTTCTTGCTTGGCAGTATTTGCACGATCACGTTTGAGTGCAAGAATCTTCCTTTTACGTTGAATACGCTGTGGGGTAACCAAACGTTGAATTTTTGGTGCTTTGGTTTTTGGTTTTTTGGGTTCTGGTTTACCCTCTGGTGTTGGAACTGGTCGACGGATGATGTACTGTCTGACGTCATCATCTTTAGTTAAATTGAACAATTTTCGGATTTTACCAACACGCTTTGGTCCAAGACGACGTGGTACAACACGGTCGGTTAATCCGGGGATGTCATTATCACCTTTTTTGACGATAACTAGGTTCAAGACGCTCAAATTAGAATCAACAATACATCCACGAACAGATCTTCGTTTTCGTTCACCAGTACGACGTGCACGATAACATGAATGACCTTTTGATAAAAGAAGACGGACACGCCCATTTGTCATAATACCCTGCTTCATAGGAAATCCTTGCTTGTCATTTCCACCAGAGATACGTACGATATACCCCTACAAATAGAAACACCATCTTGATAAAGATTCTGAGAGCAGAATTTGTTCCTTACTACTATACCGTCCACAAAATACGTATCAAAATCATACATTTTCATCACAGAAGTGTCCTTGACACTCCTTTATGAAAATTGATACGAATTGCATTATGGATTTTGTGGATTAATACCATGCATATTAAGGTGTTAGATTTAGATGCTTTTGTCACAATGGTGTAAGGAAACTGTTTCTGAGATAGTAAGGAGTTTTCTTGGTCTATATTTTGGCCAATAAGCATGTGGTTGACTCCATACCATTATATAATAAATCTAAAACCTTACACTGAACCCAAAATAGTCCAGGCATATTTTGCGGAAAATGCCACCTTGAATTAGACTTTCGAGTTTCAAAGTTGCTTTTTCATATTTTTCATTTTTCCCTGGTAAAAGCTATGAGTACCCCCAAAATAACCCTTTCTGGAGAGCTATCGCCACCTGTTTGGTCTGAAAACCATCTTGAATCCTCTTTAGTATGCTTGTGGGAAACTAAAAAACCATAGGGGCAAAAGTCTAATTCAAGGTGGCATTTTCCGCAAAATATGCCTGGCCTAAAAGATGTAGGTGTCACGTGACGCTGATGGTACATTAATTAAAAGGGTCAGGGATCGAACATTCTAGAGGAGCAGTTTTCTGTATCCATGTTCAGTAAGTGAGTAGGTTGCAATTTTTCAATTATCCTTAGTAACTTGGGATGCTCTGGTCACATTTAACCGTTCATTGTCTCACAAACATGCACAAATCTAATTCAAAGAACGGATGAATATTTTAGTATAACTTAACATTTCAGCAAAAGTTTTATGTGACAGTACTCTAAGGTGCCTAATAAACGTTGGAGCATACGTAGCAATTCTCTAGAAAATTATATTGTAGACGTTAGTTCCCCCAATTAAGTTTAAAAGCAACAAGCAAGGGAAATTTTGTTCTTTTCTATCACGCTTTACATCGAGACCTCCATCGATTCATAAAGCAGCCAGTCATTAAGTTACTTTAATAGTTTAAACTTTCGAAGTAGAAAGCTTCGCGAATTTCCAAAAATTTGCGAAAGTAAAGCAACACAAAAAATTTGTAGCATCGCCAAAGCATCACCAAAATTGGAAAATGTTCTAAAAAAATTACAGCAGCTTACTTTTCCTCTAGGATTATCAATCATTGTCGCTCTCTCTATTCTCCTATAAAATTGTTTTAAAAAAGCTCTTAAATAATTTATTTTAATGGTCTTTGGGAGAAAAAAGGTTTCTTTATGTAGCTATTCGCGAAAGTTTATTCTCGCGAAATATTTGCGAAGCTTCTATTCAAGAAAGTTTATCCATAATATTTTGGGTTTTTTCCTCGCGAAAGTTTCTACTTCCGAAAAAAATTTCGCCAAATTTTCGCCAAATTTGATAAATTCACGTTACTTCCCTTGAGGTAAACAAGCTACTTTAAGAGTAGAAACTTTTTCGAATATCGAAAATTCCCGAAAGTAAAGCAATGCGAAATATTCCATATCGATCGACTTGCGAGAGTTTATGCTCGCAAATTTTAAAAAAGTTTTTTTTCACGAAAAAATGATTTTGAATTTTTTGAAGGGAAAGAACATTGGACCTGGGAGTACAAAACAAACAGATCGCAAAGTCCATTTCGCAACAGATCGCTTAGCTACGGTGGCCCATAACTGCCACGCCAAAAGAATTAAACTCACGCCAAAAGAATTAAGCTCACGCCAAAAGAGTTAAGCTCACGCCAAAAGAATTAAACTCACGCCAAAAGA
>JAUCNQ010188432.1:0-14591 GCA_032352715.1 Bougainvillia muscus
TGTTTTCGGGAGTCCTGGTGCAGAATGCTCTGTATTTCATAAACACGTTGCTCAAAAGATAGCCATTAAAACAGGGGGAGCGTTATGAAAAGATAATGTCCATTACTCGATGTAGATTGTCTTTTTTAATACTCTGCTCGTGTTTAATGTGTATTAGAGGAAGTAGTTCGTTGGACAACAGTCGTCCAGTTGACGATTTCGCACTGAAGCAATGTTGTGGTCAATTCCTTTGTCATAATTTAGCCAAATTATTCTGAACTTTCAACATTTATTTGAATATCAATAACATTAAATTAAATGCCCCGAATCATGGATTGTGCAGTAGTTCCCATTGCTTATAAACGAAAATTTCAATATAGAAAGCTACTTCGGGGTAGCATAGAGTAAAGAGTAGGGCAGGGTAAAGGGTACTTCATGTGATGTAAGACTATGTTATAAATAGCTCACAAGTGACATAAATATAATACTTACCCATTGGATTCTTCTTGTGTATGAAAGAATCGATCTATTGATCCAAATTACGAATAATATGTAAAATCTTCAAGCACAAAAATATCAAAAATAGCTTATTTATATATAAATATATCAGCTGAAACTCTTCTCTACGTTTCTTCTATCTTCTTATGGCTATCTTCTTATTCCTTGTCTCGGATTTTTTGATGTCTTATTGCATAGTATCTCACATATTACAGAGAAAGGAGAAGGAGGGTTCTTGTTTTAGTTCTCTATCCATTGTAGAAAATTTTTTTGCATTTGATTTTTTACAAAACAGGCGTGTGTGTGAATGCCATAAGTTGATGCAGTTTATTTAAGTGTTTAGGATTTTAGGGTACTATACGCATCTTTATCATTTCCCTAGTGTTACCCTGACAACATTATGCATTGAAACAATTTACGGTTTCTCTCCTAATACAATTCTCCAAAAGAATGAAATATTTTACAATGATATGGTTAAACTCCCATTCCAATAACTGTATGGCATATAGCAGATGTTTTGAGCAATGCACCTTAGGCTTTGTCTGTTCATTCTTGTACCCAGGTATGTTTCCTCACAACATTTTCGGTTTCTTGCACAGATCAATTGTATTGTTAGATATCGTTAAGACATATAAACTGCAATATGCTATCCATTCATTTATTTGATAATTTGTTTTTAATTTACACAGTAATAATAGACACATAAATCCAAGCATTGTTTTTGTGTTATAGCTTGATTCCAACAGTCAAGGGGTGGGAAATGTTTCATTCAAAAAAGATGATGGTGGTCAATTTTTGTCTGGCAATCTCGCATTCTCTCATTAGTTCCTTTACTGGTGGAAATTGTAGGGAACCTTTAACAAGGACACCACCTTTTCAAGATTTCAAAATTTCAGGATTACTGAATTTTTCATGTGACCGTTAGAAGAAAAGAGGAGTAGGTGATTCTAGCAATAAACCCTTATTTCTAATTGAGGCAACTTAAGTTTCAGAATTGTAATGGATACAATCAAGAGAGTAAAGGAATTTCATTTTCACCTTGAGGCGAAATTGATTCGAATTTTCTAAACGAACCCTAAACAAACATTTTTTACCTTGTTTACCAGCCTTCCAGCCAGTGGAACGCTAGCTGCTCAAACCACTCTCTCTTACCGAGATTTGTCTTTAAAAATGCTCTGCTCTGCATAGGCTCGAAAATTTCTTGTGGCATCCTTGCTTTAAAGGGAAGCAACTTTATTTCTAGTTGATCCAATTGGTCTAGGGAACCGTTTCTCAGATCGGTACACTGACGATGAATTTTGGAGAAACACTAAATCATTATTGCAAACGAAAAACATTTTGCATCCAGTTTTTTATATACTTCTGGTATAAATAAAAACAAACTGAATAAATTATTTTTACCTTTTTCTTAAAATAGTTATTTGAGGAAAGTGATCAAAGATTAGATAAGAGCATATTCTAAATATTTTTGCGTTTAAAATTGGTAAGGATGATTGATATTGAATTTGTTTAAGTATTTCTGCTCTTTTCAACACTTTCGGTACCTACACAAGAACATTTTCATTTCTTAAAAATATTATTCGAGGAAACTGATCAAAGATCTGATGAGATAAGAACCATAGCGTCCTCCAGGGTCTTTCCCCCCCAAATTTTGATAAAAACATTAGTTCCCCCCTTTTTACCCCTCCCCCTGGAACAAAACTTGCTGTTTTCATTTTCTCCCCAAATTGGCTTTTTGAGCCCCCCCCCCCCCCCTACCCATCGCCGCCAACATTTCCTTCCCCAATAAAACAATGGGCAAACAGACTGTTGTAAGTTTAGTCATGCAGCTATGTTTAAAATCAGATAAGAATCAATGGGTACAGGGGTTCTGAGGGAAGGTAAAGCATTGAGTGCGAACTATGAAATTCCAGTTCCGCCCATTGAAAACGAGTCAGCTGATACCTTCCCCCTTTCACAACCCCCCCCCCCCATCTGGTTTCCCTCCATCTCTAGCTGATTTTTGAAACCATGGTTCTCCTCTGCACAAAGGGGGTGGGGGACGCTATGAGAAGGTGTATATTTGAAATATTTTTGGTGAGATTTGTGTATTTAAGTCGTTAGGTTCCAAAAGTAAGCGTGAATTTCTGAAAGTGAGTGTAATATTTAATGGCCACTAAAGAATTCCTGATAGTAAGTGCAATGCAGAAAGTAAAGTGCTTTTCCAAAAAATGAAAAAGTGTAGATGTATGGATAAGTATGTTTATAAACAATACAAGATTTGCTCAACACACAAATACTGTAAAAGGTTTATTACATTAGAAAGATTAAACACTACAAAGAGATTAAAAAACGTCTGGATAAGTTGAAACCAGCAAAATTGTAGGTAATAAGTGGTCTAAAATTCTTTATTGAGGAAGACGTAAGTGAAATAGTTGTCTTATTTTTTACCACTTTTTTACTATCCAATAGTATGCCCATTCCAGAAGTATGCATAATCCAGTTGTAAGCACTAATTTCCAAAGTAAGAGCGTCCTGGTGGTAACTTTCAGAACTTCTGTATTACAGTATAAAATATTTTTACGTTTTTCTTAAAATAATTATTTGAGGAAACTCAAATATGATGCGATAAGAAAGTATTCAAATTTATTCTCGCATTTAAAATTGGTAAGCTTATGTAGGGTGGCCAGCGCCTGGAGAAACCTGGAGAAGCCTAGAATTGAAAAGTGGGGCTGGAAAATCTGGAAATTAAATTGTCTCTCTCTAAAACTTGGAAAAGTTTTAACTTTTCATAAAAATGAATATTTCTGGGAAAGGTTAACATAGTCTTATCTTATGTTGACATATACTTTCAAAAATCTAGTAAAATTGAATCTGATTTAACCCTAATATGTATGGTTAGAGTTCAGAAAAACCTGGAACTTTCACTAGAAAACCTGGAAAACCACGTAATATTGCTTCAAAAAGCCTGGAATAGCCTGGAATTTGTAGTCAAAACTTTGGTGGCTACTCTGTTGTGACTATCAATAAATCGGTTTTGCCTATTGGCTTCACTCATAGTGTTAATTGTTGAAAGCACTTCTGTAGAGCAATCTTTGAAGCGTCTGAAAAAAAGTACTTAAGATATTGTTTTGCTTTGAGCTTAAAAAATACTGGCTCCAAAGTTAAAAATAATTTTTATCTTAGGGCTAAACTGCATTTATGGATTTAGGGTTTTAAGTTCCTCAATTAAATACTTAACGGTTAGGGATGCAAAGTGTTATAGTAAGTATTAGTACCTTTCTTATTTTGTTTATGTAAACATTGCAAATGTAAATGGGACCTTTTAGAATTATTTGTTATTTGTGACAATAAATTTGATTGGTTTAAAACTTTTTTATTTGATTGTTTAAATCAATAATTGTTTTCTTCTTTCAAAGAATTATTTTTGCAAACCAGTTTGTAATTGCCGGTGGCCAATTACAACTCGGAGAGAAATTGCAGAAAAATAGTGCCCTACACATTTGGCAATTTCTAGCTAGTTGTAATTGATCATGTGCTTATCATTGTAATAGGATAATGTATGTATATTTCCTCAAATAGTTATTTTACTTTTCCCATGTTGATATCAAATAGGTTAATGCTACCGGTATGTGATTTAATTAGGCTCCCTTTTAATCTGTTTTAGAAGAAAAGACCAAAAGGACATCATCTAGAAATTATTAGAACATTATTAGATCAGAATCCTTTACCATAGAAATGTCAGCTAGAATATTACGAACTCGTAGTGGGCGTGAGTTGCGTAGAATTGAGCAACCAAGAAAACCAAAGAAAGATGCTCTAGAAAACAAAAAAGATAAACTAGATGATGATAGTAATATGAAAGACTTGAATAAAGTTGATGAAACCAAAGTTAATACAAAAGTAGTGATAACCGAAATAATGGATAAAAGGGTTGAAAATTATACTGAAGAAAAAGATGATAAAATGAAAACCATTGTTCTAATAAAGAAGCAGAACCCCGTTGTGAATAGCTCCAATGAAAACTTAATGGAAAAAAACGATAAGGCTGATCTTGCTGAAGGTAACACTGAAATCTACAAAACTGAAAATCTTTTAAGCAAAAGTACAAGTGATAATATAGATACTAGTATTACCGTTCCAGTTAAAAGAAAAAGAGGAAGACCTAGAAAATCAGAACGATCTTTCGGAAAAGCAACAGTGAAAGAGAACCATAACCTTAAACCTGATATTCATGACTCTGAACCACTTATAAAAAAACAGAGAAAGCTAGTTCATGCTGAGGAAAAAGGTAGTCCAAGGGAGCATCATCCTTCTCAAAGAAAGCCAAGAATGGCAAGCTTAAATGCAATGGCTAAGGTAAATGCTGTACTGGACTGTTATCGTACAGACACTAAAAAAGAACTTCAAGATCGAATTAAAGAAATCGACAAAAAGTGTCAAGAAAATGATGAGAAAAGCATTAGAAAGAAAAATAAATCTGAGTCTAAACTGCCCGGTGTGGAAGAACTCGAGGAGAATGTTTTTGAAGAAGTTTGCAAAGTTGAAAAAGCCACTGAAACTGATTATCCTGCTATTGTGTTTGACCCAAAAGCACTAAATAAACGAATGGCTACTAATTTGAGATTGGAAATGATAGATGAGTGTATACAAACTGATCAATGCAGTAGTAAACACACACAAACAGAAGATTTACTGAGATTTATAAATGATAAAGCCGAGAAACTATGTACATGTCCGAAGTCTTCTCATAACACATTTCCATATTATGCACCTTCGCTTCCTTATAATTATCTTACAAATCCAATTCATGTTAAAGCTAGCACATTGGTACATACAAACTCACATACTTTAGCTATACCAATGGTCAAGAAACATATTTTATGGGATAAAGATAACACATTATATCAATCAGCTTGTTTTACTAACAATGTATCACACCTAGTAAATAGCTGTTTAACGAATACTTTAATCAAAAATACCTTACCATGTGCAAAGCTTGTTTACCTTGCTTCATATAAGGAAGACGTAAATACTACAGACCAAATGGTTGAAAAAGTTGAATTTAAAAATAATGATAAGAAAACTTATGATAAATCTTCAAAAATGATTAAAGGTTTGTCTGTTCCAAATTTAAATTACGCTGATATTTCTGTACCAACATCACAACTTGGGAACGATGTAAAGAAAAGTGAGAAAACAAAAACTCCAAAGAAATCTAAAGCCAAGAAAGACAAAGAGAAAGACAAGGGAAAAGAAAAGGAGAAAGAAATAGAGAAAGATATCTCATCTAGGACACAGGTAAGGAAATGATGATATTTTCTTCAAGGGCCAAATTTTTTCTTCTGCTTTATATATCATAATCAACTGTTAATAAGTTATCAACAATAGTCTGTAAAATCCATTTCACGATTCGTGTTTTTCATCTCATTAGAAGGGCATTTCTGAATACCTTATACATGCACGAAAAAGGTGAAAATAGTGTTAGTAAATTGGAACTCTTTACCTGTCTCGGTACGGATCCCATTAAAAATCGTTTCATACATGCTGTCATTTTTTGTCTTATCCGAAAATTGAATAAAGTAAATGATGCATAAGTTTGCACCGTTTAAATGGATTAAAATGACAAGCTAGTCACATTAAATACGTCTATATTTTCTTTTGTTATCAGTCACCTTTACGTTAGTCTAAAAATCAGTATTGCAAATCGTACCATTTGTGTGCATATACTAAGTCACTCTTGAATGAAAATTGATACGAATTTTATATAAACATTTCTCTATTAATTTATACTTTCTTTAATTAATTCTTGTTTAAAATTTAGTTTCAATTTGATCTCAGCAGAAGTATGACGTCCCAAGTGAAAAAGGATTGTTGCATATTCTCACAAATAAAATTCTCCTTAGGGGACCATCCACGAAATTCGTATCACAAAACGTACAAGTTTCATCAAAGAAGTATCTGCTTGCATACTAGGTATGCACAAAGACACCCCTTCTGTATGATCATTTATACAAAGAATTTCCATACGAATTTTGTGGACAGTCCCTTAGAGATGTACAACTATTTGAGACCAAAAGCTGAAATATCTGTTTTCTTTTTTAGTGGTGTAATGGTTGGGAATTTGAAGGTATTCCTTTAGAAGAAACAGTAAAGCAGGTGAGTTTTCATAAGGGACCGTCAACGAAATTCGTATGGAAATTTGTATCAATTTTCATACAGAGGATGCACAAAAACACTTATTCTGTGATGAAAATGGTTCGTATTACGACACAAATTTTGTTGACGGTCCCTGTCAAGATTGAAAATCCTAGTTCCTCGATTTGTAAAAGTTCATCATAATATGTAAATTTGATTTGAACTTAGTATGTAAAAGTTATTAGTAACTGGTGCCATAGTATACAATACACACTACGAATGCTCTTTACTATCTTTCTTCAGAATGGATCTCAAGTAACTCGCAGATATTATCAAGGCCTAAAAAGAAATAATGAAGAATTGAAAATTCATGATGCGGTTGTCCTCAAGTCTGGAAATGAAGATGCTGACTATGTGGCAAGAATTGCAGCACTTTGGGAAGATTGTAACGGTAATGCCTTTCAGTGTATGACGAAAAAACTATTGCAGAAGTCTTAAGAAGGAACCGTTTAAAGAATTTGAGTTATTTCGCTTCACAAATCGCTTCATTTTCACCTCAGATGAAGTGTTATTGTGCATACAAAGTATGTGTGCATATGTATGTGTGTATGCATGTACAATAGCACTTCATCTGAGATGGAAATTCACAGGAATGAAGGAGATTTATAAAGCAAATTTTTGAGATGGTTCCTTATTAATTCTGCTTATCAGTCTATATTATCATGTAATTTTTCATTCATTTTAGTTTGTACGTAATGTTTTGGTTTATGTTGATAGGTTACCATTATCATTCGTATGGAAATTCGTATCAATTTTCATACAGAAGGAGTGGTTAGTATGCACAAAAACACTTCTTCTGTGATGAAAATGCTTTGTAGACGGAGTTGCATTGAAAGATTAAACCATAACATAGATAATAATGCATGGAATCGTATAAATGTGAAAAAATACACATGAACAATATTATAATATGATGTGTTGTTGATAAAAGATTACTCTATAAACACAAATTCCGTCAGTCTAGTCCAAACTCCTAGTACTCTAATTGAACAATAATGAGTATGGTACCTTATTTACATCTACACAAATTTGGAATAGATTTGGCATCACAAACAAATGGAAAGGGAGTCTTATTATTTTGTTTCTTATTATACTTATACTTATTCACACTAGGTATTTATGGTGGTGAAATGATGATGTCTGTTTTTTGGTATTATAAACCAGAACAAACTAATGGGAAAATGAATGAAATAAAGGGAGAAGAGGTAATATTAGATGTGCTGTGATACTTTCCTTGTAGTTATGTGAAATTAGTGTAAACATTTTCTTTAATTTCCATTCCATAATATTTTGCATTTCATGTAGAACATCAAAGAATTCCTTAGCCTTCCTGACAGACTGCTTCGCCGAACCTCTGCCTGGTCTATCACCACTCGTCAACATTTGTGTTCACAACTTAACTGCTTGGCTTGGAAATTACTAACAGAGATATCTGAAGCAACATAAAAAAAACGGCCTCAAAAACAACCAGGCCCTAATAATACTGTGAACGTGTAAAGTATATCAGTGGTGGACCAAACAAAGGCAAACAAAAGCGGTCTACCCAGGAAGGCTCATAATTCTTGTTGACAGTTGACTTTGTTATTAATCCTTACCTAGCTAAACAGACTATTTTATCTTTAGATGGAAGTATTTGCGTCCCGTCACAAAGATGACAATAGCGTTGCTTGTATTGTGGACAGGTGTTATGTTGTATCATTCCCGCAATTTTGCAGGTACTATAAATTCTTCCCATAATGTTGTTAGCATGTTTAACAGATTTTTATTCTACTTTTGTCTTATACATTCCCTTTTATAATGTGGATCAAATTTTTGCTAAATGCAATGATAGCCAATTACTTTTAATAAATTCTGTTTTGGTGATGTTATGTTTTGTCCCCTTGAAAATAGGTTTTATGTTTTTAAACAAAATTCATATGGGAATTCGTATCAATTTTCATACAGAAGGAGTGTCTTTGTGCATATTTGGTATGCACTAAGACACTGCTTCTGTGATGAAAATGGTACGATTTGGGATTTGACTTTTGTGGATGGCCAATCGCACGTCATTTTCTTTGGTTCTGACTTTGGTATCCATTGCATTTAAAAAAGATTATCAAAGATATATTAGCAATCGCAAAAAGCAATCCACATACATGTAAGTCTGCAATTATGGTTTTTTTAAAACTGCATTTTTAGGAAAGGTCTCATCAAAATCTCAAAGCTACAGTTTCATTTTCTAACATTTTATTTCTAAAAACTCTTAAGTTAAACTGTAAAAATATTTAGAAGGGTAAATAATTTACGGTCAATTTCTTCTTAATCTTTTGGTTTTTAATTTGCTATAACTTTGTATTTTTTTGATAAAAAATGCAATGCTCAAAAATCTATAATGATGGACGTACAGGTGGAATAGGTGTGGTATTTGTATCATCCGGTTGCAGGTGTCACTTTTGTTTTACAATGTTATCAAGTTATAGCTCATAATTATTTTTTTTTTGTAGGTTTCGAGCTCAACAGTTGATTTCTAAACAGCAAAGAAAGCAAAAAACAACAACCTTGGTGCCGGAAACTAAAAACAATCGATCACGATTCATACCTAGCCCAGATACAGAGCCATCGTTGGTTTTCTTTTGCCGCTATGGTTACGATTTTCGAGTGGGGAAAATACTAAAGAGTCTTTAGTACTTGTAATCATTTAACTGTTAAAAAGTTGTGAAATGTCCTTAACCAGCAGATATTTGCTGATATCAGGTCAAATATATCTCTCAATTGTAAGAACACAGCTCCAACTATAGTTTTTGGTTGTTTAACCATTTGTGCATCTTAGATAATTAAGTTGTTTTCGACAATTTTACCCGAAACACAACTTTCGTGTGTGTTTTATGACCCCCAATATAAAATTACAGAAGCGAATTTTATGTTCTCGTGTACACTTCGAATATCTACAAACAAGTGGACAGACCAACCAACTTGTCTTTGAATATCTACAAACAAGTGAACAGACCAACCAACTTGTCTTTGAATATTCTAAAATGACTAGAATCTAAATTGAAAGAGAATACAGCACTTCGCTACGGATTGTTAACAATGGATAACTTATTTTCTAATAATATTTTGTTGTGTTATATTATATATCTTGAAGCAGGGAAAACCAATAAAGCAATATTATTATCAAGGCATAATCTGCTTATTACCGTTTAATGAGAAGTATTTTTATTATGAGATGCTTTATTTATCACTGAGAAAAGTCCTTACTATGTTGTTTCTTTTCTTACTGTTTAATATCGTATTTCTCGTTAAAGTGTTTCAAAAAATTCACTTTATAACTTCCCTTTGTTCCTCTCAATTTTCATTAAGAAGAAGTGTCTTTGTGCAAACTTTGTATTGCAAAGACACCGATTTGTGAAACGAGTTAAAGCGAATTTTTGGGACCAACCCTTGAGAAACTCTGTATACAAAGCTGCTCAAGTTTGATTTTTTACAAAAATTATTTGTTATTATCTAAATTTATCAAACATTTATCCCTTGAACGCCTGAGGTCTATGAAATGGTCACATATACTTGAGCATACCTTTTACTGTGGGACACTTATACTTAAGCATTTTTTTTGCTGCGGGATAATGTATGTGCAACCATTTTGTTGACGCTCGGTATCAAAGAGTGAAACATGTTTACCGAACTGTTCACAGAATTTATTTCACAGGTCATACGATTTTGATCAGTAGCTATTTTGACTATATTGTTAATGCCGTATGTCACTTTTGACGTTTTAGATGTCTGGCAAAACGCACTCATATTTCATTGCTTACGACTTAAGATGGTGCTTAGCTTTGTAGTGACTCAGGAGATAAAAGATGGTCTCAAAAACGTATTTCATTAGGGACCGTCCACTAAATTCGTATCGTTATACGAACCATTTTCATCACAGAAGAAGTGTTTTCGAAAAACACTCCTTCTGTATGAAAATTGGTACGAATTTCCATACGAATTTTTGGACTGTTTCTTTTAAATGTTTAATTAATACAAAAATACATATCTCCTGAATCGAAATTCAAATAGTTTATGAGACGACTCCACGCACATACCTACTTACATACAGTACAAGTGTTTGTCAAATTATACGCTTGTTATCAAGGTCATCTTACAAGTACTTGGTATCGTTATGTCGCGTGGAGTATTCTTTGGCAGTCTAAAACCTTAAAAACACGTAAGTAAAACTTAAGGAAAAGTCCACGAAAGTCCACAAAATTGGTATTGAAATTCGTATCAATTTTCACACAGAAGGAGTGTCTTTGTACATACTTAGTATGCACAAAGACACTTCTTCTGTGATACAAATAGTACGATATGTGATACCAATTTTGTGGACGATTTCTAAAGAAACCATACCATAGCCATATGTTGTTTCTTTCAGGTTGTTTTAGACTGATAATCATATATTTCCTTTGTTTCTTGACCATGAAACAATTGAAGAAAATTATACAGGTTTCAACATTAAACAGTATGCAAATATTCTTAAACGATCTGTCTCATAAAATAAAACAACCTTTATGAGACAAACCTTTCCCTCTGATGATAGCAATTCAAACTTACTAAAAAAACTCCTTATATTATACATACTCGATCCCAGCGCTTTTTGTCTTTTTATATGTAAAAGTGGCAAGACCTTTTACCTTGCCTTAAAGGTATAAATATTCGCGGGTACAAATTTTCGCGACCTTGCAAAATTTTGTGTTTCGCGAGTATTTAATTTCGCGATTTTGTGCAACATTTACATTTCGCTGGTATAATATTTCGCGAGTAGAGAATCAAATTACGTTTTTTATTATCTTAAAATAGCTATATTTCAGGAAATTACAGGGTTCCTAAACTAACCTTCGTTTAGTGTCATTCTCTTCCCTCCAATCACTTCCACTGTTGTTTTTCATTGTTGAAAATAACATTATTTAAATTTCGCGGGTATTTAATTTTGCGAATGGAGAAAATCACTGTTATTTCGCGGGTACTAATTTTCGCGAATTTGGGCAAAATTCGCGAATTTCGCGAAATTTAATACTTATACCTTAATATTTATACCTTAATATGTGTATTATATACAGTTCTTTTTTGACTGCCACTTTTATTTTGTTCTGTTATTATTAAAATATTTTACTTGCGGTTGGTAAAGGTTATTGGTCAGACTTGCTGTTGTTGTACTACAATATCTTGTTTCAATAGCTTTTGGCTTATAATTAATGATGCCAACCTTTATGTTAATCGAAATGCAAAGATATCATTTCGATTAATACTTAGGATTGAATGTGCAATCTTGCAATCAAGCAAATCAACTAGAACAAAAATAAGGGAAAAACGTATATACTTTTGGTGGTTTCTAGGGACCGTCTACAAAATTCGTATCGTAGTACAAACCATTTTCATCAAGGAAGAACTAAGTATGCAATACTAAGTATTGCAAGTAGTAAGTATGCAATGCACAAAAACACTCCTTCTGTATGAAAATTGATACAAATTTTGTTGACTCAGTTCGTTTGTCTACAGGATTGCTATCCTAGCTTTTATAAACTGTGTATTATTTACTGTGGAATTATCATGTATTGGGAAATATGTATTGAAATTAAATACCAACTAAAATAAAAACAAGAATGTAACATTTTTTTCTTTCCTATGTCTACTTTTTCATCAGTTATATCTTCTAGGGTTATCTCTGATCCTATTCACTCTTACACACCAAGGGACCGTTCACAAAATTCCTATGGAAATTCGTATCAATTTTCATACAGAAAGAGTGTTTTTGTGCATACCTAGTATGCACGAAAACACTTCTGTGATGAAAATTGATACAAATTTCCAACGAATGTTGTGGACGATATCTTACAATGATATGGTGCAAAAGCTCGAGTTAAAAATGTTTAAAGAGTTCAATTTTAAAGAAAATAGGTATTTTAGATATATAACACTGTGGACGCTGTAACTTAGTGGCATTGTTGATTTTTGTAGCTGGACTCTAGCAGGGTCTAGTCCAGAATAGGAGGACATTGTCTGATTAGTTTTAATAGGGCATTTTTCAAAGGGGCAACTTCGTCTTCATTATTAATGAGGTAGCGTCCGTTTGTCTGACTCTTAAAAGGTCGTGAATAGGGCCTCTCTAGACATTGTTCTACTGTATCTCCGAAGATTAGCATTCTGATTTTATTTATAAAATTACTCTTGCATGTTTTTACAGGGTTTTTATTAGGACTAGACTAGAAATTTTGAATAATGAACTAGTAATGCAAAGTAACTTAGCGACTATCCATAACTTTTGGGTCATATTGTACCGTTTTATCTCTCAGAAGAATTGTCAACTAATTTTGTTTTAGCTTAACTATTTTGTATTGCATTGTTGTGAAGAATTGAAAAAAATGATTTTATTTGAAGTTAGGACCGACCATGAAGAATATCAATTATGAGAGTAACCGTCTTGTGGACCGTCCACAAAATTTGTATCACAAATCTTACCATTTTTATCACAGAAGGAGTGTACGCTAAGTACGCACAAAGACACGTCTTCTGTGAAATGGTAAGTTTTGTGACACAAAGTTTGTGGACGGTCCACAAGACGGTTACTCTCATAATTGATATTCTTCATGGTCGGTCCTAACTTCAAATAAAATCATTTTTTTCAAGTCTTCACAACAATGCAATATTTTATTTCATTACAGCTCTTATTTTTACAATTAAGTAAGAACTACTTTCATTTTCATACCAGGAGGAGTGTCTTTATACATAAAAGTGTGTGCGAAAGACATGCCTCCTGGTATGTGAAACTGATGAGATTTATAAGACCATCCTTTAGGTATTTTAGATGAATCAACCGTCCTTTGAATATTTTTACTGTGGATTTTACCAAACTAATGAAGAAGGAGATGGGAACTTACCAAAGAAGGTTACTGATATATTTTTGCGTGATTTTACTTCGATACTTCACCCTCTTAAATGTGATTTTTATTCAGTTTTAAACTCATGTGAACAGAAGAAAACTTTACAAGATAAAGATGATCACTATGTGAACGTTTTTCCACCAGCAAATGACAACTTAGATAAAAGTAACCATGAATTGGCTGACTCCAAGAGCAATACATTTCATAAGAAGTCTCAAAAGGCTGAAATTGAAGTAAAGTTAGACGTACGCACTACGAAACCACTAATATTGGACGATGATGTCATTCAAGTATTTAACAAAGATCTTGATATGGCCCTTACCAAAAGTTGTATTTGCTTGAAGCATGGTAATCATATACATTTTCTTTCTGTTACTAGAAATGCAATTAAAGCTTCGACTAACTGTGTATATTTCCAAGATGGTAGACTCCAAAGCATTTCAGCAAGTTCTTGTTTCAGTTCAAGAGTTTACGGTGTTGCAGATGCAAGCGATGAATTAAATAGACTATTTTCTATAGATGATTCTCAGTGGATGATAGATCAAACTAGCTCTTCTATATGTGACCCTAAAACCCAACATGAAGGAACTCCGATGGCTGAGAATACTGATATACTTAAATGTAATAGCTCTAACAAGATTAGTTGTCAGAATGGATTGCCGTCTGGGATGAATGGCAAGTTTCAAATTCTAGATATCGGAGAAGATAATATAAAGACTTTAAGTGTTGGACGAAGAATGAAACTGATACACACTGGGAATAACCAGCTTATCAAATATGATGACACGTATGGAATTCATGTAACCCCTGTTAAGTCTGCTCCCAGTTTAAAATGTTTGGGTTATTTCCTTACTCATGCCAATAAATACATCATGGTATGGCATAAAATCACCAAACACTGCACAAAACCCAACTGTATGCGGACTTATTTTCAGTCCGTATTCGTCCATATTAACCCTATTAGGCCTAGGGTATTTAGGGGCTGTTCAGGACTGGGGGGGGGGGGGCGGTTCCGCCCCCCCCCCCCCAATATTT